>JADGIP010000754.1:0-12006 GCA_016618355.2 Astraeus odoratus | reverse complement strand
GGTGATAGATAGATCTTATATTCATACGACCAACCCACACAACCTCCACTCTCGTGGCGACCGCCTTTCAACTGGAGCTATGGAGTAATACATACGCACTTATTGAATGACAATACGTCTTCACTTTAACACACCTTGGCTTGTCGCAAGCACCTCTCGGAGATCAAACATTGACCATTGCTCTACCTCACTTTGATAGCTTTGATGCCGACGTGATCTTCAGGTCTTCGGGACAACATCAATTTCCATGTCTATCTTTCGCCACCATCTTCTTCTGTGGGGGATGTAAAAAGGTGCTCTTGGACCGGACGATGCTGAAGGCATTAATCTCGGCAACTACGAGGGGACCGCAAGGAGGCCATTACTATTACCACTTCTCCGAGCAACTACGCCATTCGTGACACCAGTATCAGAAGGAGCTTTATGGATGTTCGACAAGAATGTTGTAACACTAGGGAGTAGCATCAGCAGTTCATTCCTGGTACGCGTCCTCATCAGAAGGCTTGGAGGGATGCTTGTATATGGTAAACGTACACCAGCAGGTAAACCAAGTTCAGAGGTTGCACGAGTGGGAGAATAAGTGGCAGTTACATGACTTTGATGGATGGTCGCTTCTTTTGCTATACGGGAGCACTCTGATTTGTCATGTATGCGACCTTTCAAATGTTCGACCACGTCAGTAGGAAATAGGTTCGCGGGGTATACTGGAACATGAATAGATACTTACCACTGACCGCGGCCACAGAAACTTACCGACAGAGTCAGCTATGGTGCTGTTCAAGGACTGAAGGGTACAAAGACCCCCGCCCCCCTCGAACCCATTCACAGTCAATGAAGTCACAACACCGCGTTTCCAGTCCATTGACGACGATAATTCTCCTGACTGCCAGTTCCTGTTGATTTTCTGCAAGGTGTTTCTCGCATGCATGCAGTTCCCCTGAGCTAGTTTACTATCTGTGGAGTTCATAACGATCAAACTTGTGAATGGCAGGGGAGAGAAGTAGATATCTCTTGTGCATGATGAGGTTGGCCAGTAGACGGGGTGCTAGGCAATGTGCAACCGCAGTAAAGTGATGATGCAATGAGGTACACAATCAGACACCATGCAAGAATTATAGGTTAGCCTACACTTGGAAAAGTGCTGCTCCTCTACGGCCCTGGTGGTGCATACGAAGGTTGTCCTGCATGTGGGTAGTCCTGAGTGGGGGTGGTTGTACGCGTCGGGTAGTACTCACGTAGAGGCCGTGGTGCATGTGCGGTCACAGGTGGGACAGCAGGTATTTGCAGCAGTGGGCGAGCTCTTACCGACCAGGCTGGGGGGCTCTACGAGACTTTGGTCTCATGCTGTTTTTGTAGTTCCTATATGTCCTTTGTCCGCCAGCTGATCAGGTTAATTCCAACACCTGTGCATGCGTTCAATAAGAAAGTCAATGTCAGCAATTTATCGTATCAAAAATCATCCCTCTTACTGAATATCGCGGGGGTGATGGTCCCAGTGAAAGTTGTCATGTGGATTTCCAGCAGCATTATTATGGCTGAGGTATAAAATGAATACCCGCATAGTTACACACCTCGTGCTTCCCCAATAACATCCATTCCCTCAGGCTGCTAGGAGTACACTGTCAGTAGCCCTGAATGATTCACTGTATCGAACACTTATGCAGTTCGAACGCCGGAGCATCTCCATCGGGACAGAGGTCTTACATCTCGTTTCCGGACATGAAAATGGTAAAATTCATGTTATACGTGTTGGTCAAACGAAAAGGTGTCTTACTTTATCTGGTTTGTCAATAAGTAGTTGGCATACACATGATATACACGTGACACGTCACCCCTTCAAGTGCTTGGCGTTGTTTGTTCTTCGGTCGACTTCCACTAAGACGGCTTACCGTCGTGTAGGTCGTCCTAGTCTGAAGTCTACCTTCTGTTCTAGTGTCCTCATTCAAGCACTCGGCGTTCTCATACCCACCAACTGTGTATACACCGTCAGTGCACTATGCAATCAAGTGCTGGTTGATTATGGTCAGTGTTGTGCACCATTACCGCAGCATTGGAGCTGCTTAACCCCCATACTTTCATACATGGAATGCTTTGTTCTCAGTCCTGAACAACCTACCACTGGGTGCCCTCACATCTATGGTTGTCTACGATTTTATCTCAGTACCTTGCTCTCCAGTAATAGTATTTGTGGAGCTCGTAACGATCCAACAAGTAGTTGTGCACGTAACTAAACTAATACAAGCTTGTTGGTTGTGAACCAGGAAGCTCTTAGCTGGTATGTACGAGGCTGGGTGGATGATAGATTTTACGTTCATATGACCACCGTCCCAGACAAACTCCACCCTCGTGGCAACTGATACTAGGCACTACATATGCGGTACCTTCTCGTACGTAAGTCCTCAATAACCATGCGTCTTGCCAAAGCGTCGTGGTCACTTTGGCGTACCTTGGCATGTCGCAAACACATCCCGGAGGCCAAACACTGTCCATCGCCCAGCATCCTTTTGACAGCTTTGATGCAGACGTGATCCTCAGGTCTTCGGACAACATCGATTTCCGCGTCTTCAAGTGCATCCTGTCGCTTGCTTCCCCGGTTTTCAAGGACATGTTCGTCCTCGGGACCATGGTCTACCGCCAGGATCATCAAAAGCTCTCACCAAGTCCTCAACCACCACCCGTGGTTCACATGTTTGAAAATAGCTCCACGCTCGACCCTTTACTCCGGCTCGTTTATCCTGGGTCCACCCCTACCTTGTCCTCTTTCGATCAGGCAAAGGACTTCCTTGCAGCTGTGGCTAAGTACAACATGTCAGAGACAGTAACAGGTCGCGCAAAAGACATTGTAGTTGCAGCATTCTTGAACAGACACCATGCTGTTTCTATCTATGCTCTCGCTTGTCTGTTTGGCTGGCAGGATCTTGCTGAGAAAGCAGCACGAGAGACACTGAAGATCAAGGACTTGGGTCGCGCAACTGGGTACGTTCCAGAATTGGATCATTTATCGGTGGTGGCGTATCATAGGCTGCTCGCATACCATCACAACTGTGGAACAGTTGCCCGGGGTATCAAGGACTATGTAGATGACAGCTGGTTCGAACCGCCTTGTCTCGCATATGAAACGCCTCCTGATGAGGAGCATACGGCCTACTTCACCTGCACTTGTCCCATGGCTCTGACCGAGCACGAGTGGGTGGAGTTATACCTGGCTACCTGTAGCAAAGAACTGCTGTACCGGCCGGACCCGTCGACAATACAAAATGTACATTTTGTTGAGACACTCCGGCAGCGTGGAGAGCGTCTGTGTCCCAGAATGCCACTACACCTTCATTCGTTGATGGATACGTACAGCACTGAGATTGGGAAAGCAATATCAACGGTGAGTGTCACGTTAGCTGTGGATCCAAACCAATGTTCCTCGTTGCAATAGGTGAAATTGGAATTTTTGCCTTAACAGCTTACAACCACTGGAGTGGAGAAATTGAGTTGGCTCTCCATAGGAACACCCCAGGAGGGCATCGTTGCGTGAGTATCATCGCCACAGCTTGTGTCGTCATATCTAACTGGTCTACTTCGTAAGATATATCTTGGGCGACTGAGGTCGTTGACGACAGTAAGGAGAGTAGGTTATGTTGGGTCTGGGTCATGGTCTATAGTATCTTTAGTGTTTAGGGCCCTATTCGGTCTTTTGAAAATGAAGGCAAATGGCGGCCTTCGTGCATTTTACGGGCATTATAGAAGGAAGAGTGTTGGACCATGATGTTTACACCAGTAGCACAGCACGTCTTACGAATATGTTGTACATGAAACAGAAAATGGCCGTGTCCAATCTGTGCACCGTGTGTGTGTTACATAAATTGGTGGCTTACAGTTTCAGAGCACCCTTCTTCGTATTTAACTTGCCAGTGATCCTATATCGTTCAGCTTCTTAGACGGCATTTTACTAGCCGCTGTTCCACGAACATCCATCCCCGAGCACGCAGTGATCGCAATGTTAGTCCATTTAGATAAACAGTCTACGGATCGCACACCAGGTTTGCGCCATATTGACACGCTCCCGACGATAGACTGGGTTGCGGTCATTTTACACATCTGAAGTGGCTGGTGCCAGGGATACTCTCATGTCGGATACTCCCATGCTGACAACTGTAAGTTATGTCATGCATGGTTAGAGTAGATGCGACCTAGCCAGTTTTGCAATCAGGCAGTGATGTTTCCTTGACTAGCCTGCCACTTTCAGGACCGATTCTCCGTCGCTCTGATGCGAGTCATTCGTCATGGCATTCTTGCGTTCTTGGCGTGCCTCTTACTGTGCCCGCTTCCATGACATTCATGTCCGCTTCTCTCAGTGAATGTCCGTGTCGATATGTTTTGGCGTGGGCAGCCATTCGACATTTGGGTCAGGGAACGGTAAGGGTATCCCCGCAGCACTTATGTCCGCACTCGTCTGCCTATAATGCTGCACGTCTGACCAGCTGGCCCGTTAGCGGGTTTGAATCCATTCCATCACACATTATGCATGTTACTAGTCTCTTCGCTTGTTTAGCTGTCGCAGACTTGGTATTTTCCCTTCCACATCGTCCGCGGATGGGCATACCCCTCAATCAGCGGATCTCTCCGTTGAGTAGCAATGGTACTGTCAAAGTGGATGTTGTTCATGGCCATATCCAACACTCCGCTAGGTTTGCAAATGATTTAGTCATTATATGAGTTACCTGACTAGAAGGATAGGAAATTTATGGCGAATTTCCCTGTCTCTGCATCATCCACTGCCGAGTCTCTTACCGACTGGGAAAACTGCCTTTGGTACGGAGTGATCGATGTCGGAACACCTCCAAAGAGCTTTTCAGGTAAACTTAATCCGTGTTCTGTCTTTTGCACCGTTGCTCAGTATCCTCGCCAGTGACCTTTGATACAGGCTCCAGTAACATATGTATGGCGTCTTTTTTGCAGCGTTGAGCCACGGTAATTGGCTAACGGTCGTCGTAGTCCTTCCGGGCCCAAATTGTGGGGCGTCATGCCAAGGACACAGTATTTACGACCCAAGCACAAGTTTATCTGCGTCTGACCTCGGCGTTGGAAGCCAATTTACCTATGGTCAAGGATTTGCTGCTGGGAAACTCTGGAGTGATGTCGTCACCGTGGATGGATACACAGTGAGGGCTTTGGTTTTCGGACAACCCACAGAGACTAACAGAAGTCGTTAGGCCAGTGAGCAGGCACTATTGGTTGCGGAGGAATACGGACAGGCTTTTTCTACACAGAATTTCCCTTCGGATGGCTTAGTGGGCCTTGCTTACCCGTCCCTAGCGGCACCCGGCACCCAGCCTTTATTCTCTACTCTGATCGAACAGGGTGCAGTCTCTGAGCCCGTTTTCTCCTTTAAACTAGCGCAGTACGGATCTGAGGTATTCATTGGCGGAACGAACCCCAGTCTCTATACAGGCACTATCACATATGCTCCTGTGACGGTACAGGTTGGTGTTCTTTTATCTCTCTCACAAATTCATGCTAACCTTCATTAGTCATACTGGCAAATCGATATTGCTGGAATAAGTGTCGAAGATAGGCAAATAATCGACATCGTTCCTGCTATCGTTGATTCTGGGACGACGTTGATTATGGGAGATTCAGCTAATATTAAAATACTTTACCAGGGGATCAATGGCACGGAAAGTGCGGCTTATCCGGGTATTTATACGTGTGAGTCCTGCGCATGTGTGGCCCTGATGTTGGTTTTGAACCTTTTTTCTATCAAGTGTCTTGCGACCAAATGCCAGCGATCAATATCGAGATTGCTGGTAAGACATTCCCTATTACTTCAGAATTATGCAGCCTCGGCGAGGATAGCACGAATCCTGGACAATGCTTTAGTGGCATAGTAGCTAGTGATTACACGGGAGGTAAGCAGTGGTTTATGGTTATGGCTATCAACTAACGCACTCTCATAGGTCTGTGGGTCCTTGGCGATGTCTTTATGAGGTCAACTTATACGATCTTCGATATGGGTCAAAATCGAATCGGATTTGCTGACCTGGCGTAGTACCGCAGCGTGATTGTTGAATATGGAAATGGCCCATTATGGTGACTATACAGGTCTTGAGTGCGGAACTTCGTATCTATGATGATTGGAATATGTGTATCATATCAGAAGATATTATTCGAATCTGTGTTGTAGCAGATAGGGGCTTATTTACTATATTAGGCTTCTCAGAATGACCGATTAGTTTGTGTTCCATCCACCAACTTAGAACTATGTATCATAATACTTTGCCGTCAACATCGCCACACTTGGTGTACACATGACGACTACAACGCTGTCCGCATTCTCCGCGTCCGGGGAAGAAGCAATTGGCCGTTCCATCGACCTGGCTTCGTCCATATCTGCACAACGTTCAGCATCTCAAGATCTTCTCGAATTCTATGAGATTGAACGTACAGCTAAGGAGATTAGAGACGGCGGCTTCAAGCGGGTGGGTCCATCTCGATGGTTTATCCAAGAAAATTCATGGGTTGCTAATGAGGGGTCTTGAATTGCTTGTGTTAGATAGCGCTGCAGTTTCCGGACGAGCTTCTGCACGAATCTGTTCCAGTCTATCGGTCACTGAAGCAACGAGTCAACGAAGGACAGGAGTTATATTTACTGGCTGATACGTCGTATGGAAGGTATGCTAGCTCTTCGTGACGCATTCATATCGTGATAAGGGTGATGCAGCTGCTGTGTCGATGAAGTAGCTGCTCAGCATGTCGATGCTGACCTTATGGTTCATTATGGACATGCTTGTCTAAGCCAGTGAGTCGTATTTACCATTGGTGCAAGAGCCAAGTTCTGTAATATGCAGCAGGACATCTAGGCTACCTGTTGTCTACGTCTTTGGAAGGAAATCGATCGATGTGGAATGTTGTGTCAAGCAGATCGCAGAGCTGATTTCTTCTAAGGGCTCGACCGTCTTGTCCGTGCAAATTCGCCATGACGTTGCCTATTCATACCAGGCAGGTAGGATGGAAAACGAGGTATCTCAAATTATCGAGGCTAATCTTGTGAGCAGGAGAGATAGTCAATCAGCTCAGGGGTAAAACGACGTCACAAGAGACACAAATCGTGTATCTTGGAGTCCCTACTAGGGCAGACCCTACGGCGCCTCGACCAGAATCAGATGGAGGCACTATGCCCGACCCAGCATGCCTCCAGCAAACCGCAGATACGATTACCAATCAAAATGAAAGCAACCCGGCCCTAGAACATGACAATGATATTATTGTATACATTGGCGAAGAGAGCCTCACCCTTACGAACATTCTTATTACCCATTCCTCTACTGAGGTATTTTAGTCTGGCCTTTCCATATTCCTTCATTTTACAGGCCGATAAACAGGTTTACTCATACAACCCTGCGACGAGTACTCTGCGCCTTGAATCAGGTCATACGAATAAACTTCTTATGCGTCGCTTTGCAGTCGTCCAAAAGGCACGGGATGCAGACGTATTTGGCATCCTTGTTGGTACGCTAGGTGTTGGTCAGTCCTACTTCCATCTAACCTGACGTTTTCATCTGCCTCACCATGCACCATCCTGTGAATGTAGCGTCGTACCTCTCCGTCATAAACTACCTTCGTACTCTTCTCTCTCGTTCCCGGAAGAAGAGTTATACGATCAGTGTCGGAAAGCTAAATCCTGCTAAGCTCGCCAATTTCATGGAGATTGAATGTTTCGTGTTAGCAGCCTGTCCAGAAAATAGCATCATAGAGTCCAAGGTATACCTAATGCTCCGTTCAGCATACTGAACAGGGTTATATACCGAACGAGACTATGGTCTGATATTCTTATATCTATACAGGACTTTTTCAAGCCTATAATTACACCCCATGAGCTTAGGGTGGCCCTCCAACCAGAGGGCACGTGGCTCGGTCGATACATTTTAGAATTTAACCAGTTGATCACAGATGACGGACGTGAGTTATTTCTACCCTTCATTAGTGCACAAGTATTGATTGTCGTGGTAGTGGAAACTACTAGCACAACCGTCGAAAGACCCAGAAGCGGAGAAGAGGACGAAGAAGATCCAGACAGACCGTCCTTCTCGCTTATCACCGGGAGATTCAGACAAGCCCGACGATTTGGTGTTGGAGGTATGTAATGCTTGTCCCATACACCTCCCCTAATTTTATTCGGTGCCTTGTCTCCTCACGACGTCTGACGGAGATCTCATGTATCTACAATTAACAGACAAGCAGGAACACACCAATGACACTGACAGTGTCGCCACGGTCGTTCTACGGAATCAAGAGGGGTCTTTGTCCAAATTATCAGATAGTGCTGCAGGTATGTTTGTTAAATGCCCGCGGCACCTACTTAATAACAGCATTTCCTATGTGGTGGTCCTCGTGTAGCTATGTTCTTGGAATCCAGAGTGTACCGTGGTCTCGAAGCGAGAATAGGTGAAGATATGCCAAGTGTATTGGAGCAAGGGAGAAGTGGAATCGCTCGTGGTTATACGGATGATCACCCTGTCGCGGATACGTAGGGCAATGTATCCCTCCCGGAGTGTTGGGATGGTATGCTACCTCTCTACACGCACAAATACAATAATATCCAAGCAGTGGGTTAATTCAGTTATGGATATCGATCAACGCATGTCACAAGAAATCAGGCTACATAAACTGCATACAATACTAATACACAATATTTTGGAAATTTGGCATAATTACTACCTTCATGTCAACTGTGTCTCACCCTATTTCACTCTGCTGATTGGTGTCTCTCTTCATTCACAAACGACAACAGCCGTTCGTCATCTGGGCGGACACACCATCCAAATAAGATGAAATGGATCCTGTTTATGTCAGTTCACTAGTAATTCCAGACGCAGAACAGATGTTGATCACTAACCAGCGCCATCTATCTGGCCTGAAGAAATGGAACACTAGGATCCAGATCACTGTGTTATGTGGGACATCAGTCACCGGTCATGTAGGCAAGGTGCTACAAGTACACACTTAATTCCATGTAGGTGAAGAACCCCAAAGCACCGCCTTCTGCGCCACGCTTGATGAAACGGATGACATCAACCCAAAGTTTCATGTCTTTGGAGGTGGGGCGGGTTGCAGGGTCGAGGAGGAACATCAATAATATCCGTGTGTCTTGCAGAAAGTCAGGTATCAGGAACAGGAAGAAGCCAGACATGGACGTACATATTCCAATATGGCTGCCGGTGCGAAGACAAATTTGGTGATATTTGTAGGTAAGTATAGTGTGTCTAGGACATCCTATGCGGAAAGAAAGCTTACAAATGTCCCACTGTTCCAATAGCATTCAAATATGCAGAGTTTGTAAGGAGGACGGACCAATCTTCTGTGCTGAAGTTTTGCAAATATAGATTAGGTCGCTGAAGGACTATTTAGAACCCAAGTTCCGTGATACAAAAGTGAGGACTAACCTCGTAGTCCTTTGGGAATAGTTCTCGCGGCAGGAAGCTGAGATCTGGACGTTTATATCCCGTAGCTAAGATGACAATGTCTGAGACAATCTCCATCTGTCGCTGCTCCTTTCCGCTCTTCCCGCTCTTTACATGCTCGTGTTTGTGTTGGTCAGGAAACTCGCGGACGTCCCCCCTTGCAGGTAGCGTTCCACGTTCAATACGCTCACGAATGTTTACAAACACGCCATTTGGCGTGAGTCGGATCACATCTCCTCGAATATAAATGCACTTTCCAGCACGCACGTAGTTCAAGAACTCATCATTCACGACCTACGTAGCGTTTGTCATAATTTATAAGGGCTCTCAAAGGCAGTAGCGAAAATAGACCTACTGGCGTGTCAACGAAGATTCCTTTCGTTGGTACGACATCTTCGACTCCATGATATTGCCAAAGAGTAACGAAACGCTCCCACATCACGCTATATTAATTTCCCGAGGACGAAGAAAACGTATACATTCAACGCGCCAAAAAGGAACGGCATGATGATGCGTCGACGGCCATATAGGACTGTGAGGATGCAGCCAACCTTCAAAAGGAAGTACATTGCGAACCTCAATGGTGTTTCACGACCGAATGGTTGGGCGCTCAGACAAGTATCGAAAATTATGTTCCTGCGCAAAGGACTGTGAACGATTGTTGCCTTGGAACGGACGATCTAGACAATACCTTGGGATGATCCACTGTACCAAATAACAGATAGATCAATTCTAAGTAAAGGTGGAAGGCTGAAGTGTGCATAACAGAGGTACCTTATCCTTCTTTGCAAGCATGATACATTTCTCTGCGCCCCGTGACAATGCAGTTTCCACAGATTCAACCCCTGAAGCGCCACTTCCGATTACGACGACGGTCTTCCCATTGAGCATTTCAGGCGACAGTTGATCAAGTTGCGATGAATGGATAACATGACCTTGGTATGTCCGTTGGAAGTGCTCTCCCAAAGACCCAGATCTCTTGCGTTTATTCTCATCTAGGCTCTCGTCCCCAGTTTCGTCTCGATTCTTAGTAGATTTTTGACCAGATTGCAATTCTCTTGTTTCGTCCTTTAGTTCTACCCATAGAGTTAGGGAGTACCCTCAGCGTTGAACACGTTAAGTCACCTTGGGATTTCCCATTCTTACGTGTACTAGTTGTTACATGATTCTCAAGAGCTCCGGCATTAGCAGGCATCCCTTCAAATCTCACCCAGTTAGGCTCGCCGCATGTACCAATAGCGACAATTAGTGCATCAAATGGACCATCCTCTCCATCATTGATATACCACTGGGAGGGGGAGCGCACGTGGGCTGAACATGCGAGTGTAAAGCATTTCCATGCATAGGATAAAAATCCTAACCTTGGCTTTCATCATTCACTTCTGCGCGTTTTACTTGCTGTACTCGTCTTACAGGTGTCTGTGGTGCAAATATCAGAAAGGGACACAGAAACAGAAGGTGCGGACATTAAAACGTGTGTTCTCTTCAAGCCTGTGCTCTTTCCACACTCTTCCGATTTCTATTAATGGTTCGGATTTAGCCATGGCAACACTTCACACCACGACATCCTACCTATCAGGATCTCGTCCCTTTGTGGAAAAGGCCTCTTCCAGAGTACAGAAGGATGGAAGCGATACAGCAAGGAGTTAAGCTGCAATCCCGAAGTTCGGTTCTCGCGTGCCCATATTCCACCTATTTGGTCGGTAGCTTCGTATAGAACTACCTCGAAGCCATGTGACTTGGCGTGGCTAGCAAAAGTCCATTCATATCGCCATTCTCCAAAGGTATGGTGGATAACGTACGCGGCCGAAGACACGCCCGTCAACCCCCCACCAACGATTGCAATGCGCGCGTATGGATGTATAATTCTCTCCGGGGGAAGAGGAGGCTTGAAGAGTGCTATAATAATACCTTGAATAAATATATAAAATACGCGGAGGACGAAGTAGAGAGGGGACAGTAGGTAGTCCAGGACGGATTTGGCATGCGTTACAAACGGGGAGCCAGAAGTGCTAGTGCGAAAGCTCGACTCGTATTTCGCTCGAAATTTGTGGACTTTCTTTGGGGCGTCAGTCTTCTGCATGGTGGATGACAGAGACGGTAGGGATAGAAGCACCCAATACATGATTTATGAGTGGCCAAACAGATATGACGTCATTGATCTAGAACCCTTAATAATGCAGACGAAAGCTGGTAAATTCGTTTCCCGATCTAGGCTGACAAGTAGTACAGTCATCCACTGGCCATTGCACCAAAAGAACTTGTGCCGCCTCGCAAAACACAGCAACACAATTTTTCAAAGATCAATACTGAGGATTTTATAATGTAGTTCCAGCCCATGTACTACACAAAAAATATAAAAAGTCATTGTGTTGAAACAGTGCAATGAGCTGAGAGGATTTTTTCATGTATGTCAACAATTTTGAAGGGGGAAGGGATGCAGATAAATACTACACTAATATTAAAAGGGTAGAAAAGGTCTAAGGGGAGTAATTACCTATTATGAGAAGAAACAAAAAGATGGATGGTGTTATATCCATGCCAAACCCCAGAC
>JADGIP010000753.1:0-12018 GCA_016618355.2 Astraeus odoratus | reverse complement strand
TCATGCACAACATGTGCAGCAAAAGATGGGACCAAGCATGCGATGGGCATTCGGAGGCAAAATATCAGGCGCACTTGGGCGCTTATCTGGAACCACAAATATGGTCAATCAGAGCACAGCCACATACTATATCTCCGTCAAGCGGAGCGGAGTCCCTGGACGCGTCGCTGGGCTAGCCATACGTACTACCGCCATGTTGCATGACTATCGATACCTATGTTGTCTCTCAGGAATCACGTCTGTGCGGCCTGCTTTGACTAACATGCCACTGGGATAGTGCCTCTGCTTATAGCGAGTTGTTTTTCAAAATGAGCAGCTCATATAAACGGTAGCTCTTGGGGTGTTTGAGCTACGCGTTGACAAGGTATATTTGCTTGGAGATTATGCTGAAGCTCGCTTTTCCGTCACCTTCACATCGTTCCTTTTCATCGTCCTGGAGCAGTTCACGAGATGCAACGATGTCAGGCCATGCCCGTCGGGGGATTTGAATATGCACGCGTATGCGGCGGAGCGGTGTGAGCTGAAGATTGGCTGGCTGGATTAATACTCCCAGCCTCAGGTATGGGGCATCGTGCTTGTCGCTGCGTATGCAGTCAACTCACTCTGATGCGCAGTCCATATTCGATGTCCGTGATACCCCACTGTCATTTCGATAGGAAGCATTGCCGACCGGCGTGAATTTCCGAACCTGCATCTATGCTATCCCTCTTCTGAACCAGCCGATGGTACGACTTACATAGCAAAATGCCGAAAGCCGTTGCTCCTGACGTCCTCCATTGGAGTTTTCTCAGCCATGCCCTTCCTTTTTCTATCTTCTTCTTCCCCACTATAGATTCTATCAGCTGTCTTTGCTATCTGAACAAGTGTGGCTTCGGGGCGTCTATCATGACCATGAATGCGTATCGCCCATCATTAGCTAGCACTTCTCTCGAAGTCGCTCAGGTGCGCATCACCGTAGAAGACATCTCCCGCTTCTCCTCAGAAGCTGACATCGAGCTGCCACCCAGGAGTCGGTGACAGCTCCACTTTTAGGTATGTCAGGCGTACCCTAGGAAGACTAAAAACAACTCTGCCTTTCTATCTCACGATATTTTCATATATCGCATAACCTCTGGATGTGGGGTGGGTATCATGCTAATGTTCCTCGCCCTTATACTCGTGACCAAGTTTCACGGCTCCATCTTCTCTCCGTCTCACAATCGGGCTGAGTGGAGCATGGGGGGAAACCTTCTCCATCCCTGCAGCATTATGGTTATGGCTTTCTAATACCACGCAGGATGGAATCTCCAATGGTCCTACTACTGCGAAGGCAGACGAGACCTGGGCCGTTAAGTCCGAGATTGTCGCCGCGTGGAAACAATTGGGTATCAATCAAGCGATTCCGGAATACCTTTAGATACCTCGCCGCATGGTTCTTCCTTTCTTATGGCCCTTCGAAGTGTCCTTACGTCTCCGTGCAACGTTGACTCATACCTAAGTACCACAATCGCGACCACCACCACAATCACTTCAACGGTCGTCCGCTTGGGACGACGCTCCATATGGATCCATCGTGGCTAGTCCTCATAGGTGCCATCACTCCTGCGATGGGCATATCCACCCTGCTCGTATTTCCTTCCTTCGCGTGATTCAAGAGTGTCGTCATTCTCATCATGACGGTCTCGTGTATGGATGCTTGGGGTTCCTTCCATTCGTTGAGAACTTGCCATTTCGGAGTTTCACTACGCTTGGAGAGATGTGCGGATTGGCGGTTTACTTCGGTAGGTATCCTGTGTCTGGTGGCGGCTATGTGAACCTAGTTCACCATATGCGACCATTAGGATTCGCATTCCAGAGCTATGCCAGACCCTGATACGTGGAGCTCATTCTTCAATACGAAGAAGCACGATGGTATGATTCGTTCTCCGTTACAGACAAGGTGCTATTACTCTATTTCGCACATAAGGCAGTTCGTTCGTCGGCCCGCTCATCGTTGGACTCATTGCCGACGCGACAGGCAACATCCGTTATGCATTCTTCTTCCTAATCTTCATGGCTTAACAAGCTGCACCTGTGCCGCTCAGTGTGAACGTAGAACAGGGCAGAACAGGTATGCTAAGCCATCACCTGAATGGAAAGCCTAACAAGAGGTATACTTAGTCTCCCGAACTTCATTCATTTGAGTTTACGGGAGAGCTGAATGTATTACTATAATGTGACGTAGATTTCATAGCGTCTAATTTATTCCGCTGTCATTGCACTGGCAGAGAACAATGGTTTCCGGGACACTTATGCGAATGTCCAGAATGTAACCACTCAAAGGGCTGTCTATGGTGTGGTGTTAACACCAGCTCTTTATCAAGTAAGGCATTTCTTTCACGCCAGAAATATCATTATTCTGTAAAATGTACAATAAATACGTAGACATAGTCCAACGTTCATAATCATCAGCGAATCCTCCGAGGGAATTCAAACTTTAAAAGTGGTATTCAAAATGATCACTAAAACCCTATCAATTTCCCGAGCGTGCAAGACAATCGTTGGACCGTGTTATAATCTCATAAGACCAGCTAACCGTGAATGAATACTTAGTTGGTCGTGGAGTCAGTGTGGATGTGGCTGGCAAGGCCAATTTCTTTGCTACTTGAGTTAAAGACGACGTAGTAACGTTGGCTGTATAAAAATGAAGGTCAAATTTTGGCGAGACACAAGTGAATACCTACAAGAATGGGACTCCAAGCGAGAACGCAATTGCGGAGCCAGGGGCCTCGCTTTGAACAGCAAGGACGATCAGACCGTTAGAAGAAGAGCGTGCCCGGATTTGTGCGTTTGGACTGGGGTCGTAGGATTGACCACCGATGAGGATGGACAGTGGTTGTAGTGTGTTATATTGATCCTGGGTAATCACGAGCCGGCCAAAGAATAATGTGCCACCAGTGGCTGCTTGGTAAGCATAGAAAGCATCTATTTGAATTACATGAGACAGAAGCACCTTTCCAGATCCTGCCTGGCAGAGGCGACTGATACGTACCACTAGCAATGGTAATCGGCACTGAGCCAGTGTCAAGAATACCAGATCCAAAGTCGAGGGTCGGCGTGTTGTCGCCATACATGAGGCTGCATCAACTCCCCAGAAGGCGCCCGCAGGGACAGTTTTAGTGATAGGTACGTATCTCACATCACTGGTGAGAACAGTTTCACGGATGTAGCCAAATGACAGGAGTCCACTGCTACCCAAATTTTGGGGTATGAAGTATACACCAAATAAAGGGGAACTGATGGTGCCCTGACTGTAGAGATGGTCGACAACTGTGGGGATTAGCTTGCCATATGAGGCCATTCCTGCAGTCAGTATAGTGGGGCCAAAACCCAGAACACCATCGACGCCGGATGGGAAGTTGCTGACCTCTCTCGGAATGCCAATACCTTGGGAATGGATAATCAAAGCACCAAGCGCGATGGTATCATCATATGTCTCTCCCACGAACTTTACACTGGCACTGGCATAGTCAATTCTCTACAATAAGATTAGTAGTGACTATATACCCATGGAAAATGAGACATACAGTAGTTACTCCTGTGGCATAGCTGGCGAAGCCATTTAAATACGGATTATCTGCCCTAGCACCGACCCAGGTATATGCACTAGCAGTATCAACGGCAACTTTGACTGGAAAACCTTGGTTTGGGATCTATTTTGTTGAAAAGGTCTCGACTTACATGTACTTCCAGAGCTAGTAATGAGGGTGGCACAGTAATACTTGTTCGCTCTCTGTATAAGAATAGTGTCGTCACGCTTCCCTAACTGATTGTTGTACAGAGCATTTGCATGCTTTGAATTTGATACATGAAGCGTCTTTGCAATGCCAAAATGAGTGGGAGATGCATCAACACTGGTCAAGGCAAGGAGCATGAAACTAAGTGTAGCCCTGGAAAGGAACATTGTGATCCTATGCTAGAACGCTATGATGAGAAATTTAAAGAGTCAACGAAGGAGAATTAGGTAGAAACAAGTCAAGTTTTAATCCCCCGCTGTCTAGTCGGAAGACTCGGGTATCGCCATATCACCACTGTTTCGTTTGCTCCGGAGATTACCGGCTTTCTTCGTCTATTACTGGTAAGTGGGTCTGAACAGATGAGCTAATTGCACTGCGACATCGCATTCTGTTTCTGGTGTGCATGGTCTGCAGCTCTGCAGTGAACACGAAAAGAATATGATGTAGATCTCGGTGACTGTAAAGGAATACTCCCAGGAAAGTCAGCCTGGCTGCTGACTCGTGACCTTACGGATCAGGTCATCTCAGGAAGGGCAGCCACTGCAAGTTGCACCTAGAATAGACCGCGTGCGCCTTGTCAGGTTGCAAAGGCGTATAGACTCTGTTGACTTCATTCAAGACATTATTTAATTTATTGGGGTCGCTCAAAATTGACGCATACGCCCGCGCCTACGCTTTAGCTTCTGCAAATATAGGCGTTGGCGCCAAATTTGAGCGATCCTAATTTATCGATGCAGCGCAATTGCACAGCCGCGTCTTGTGACCTGGTAGTAGGGTCGGTGACCAGCATGCGATGTGACCAATCGGCGGTTGTACCCACTGTCATAACAGCTGTCTATATCCAACAATCAACGTTGAGCACCATAAACCATACTTTGAAAATCAGGTTACAACTGGAAAATGCATAGTTTTCGATCCAAGATAAAACAACGTCTTCGGCTTGTGCAAGGAGAAATGGAGGACGCATCTTTAACTGAAGGGCTATCGGTAGGCTTTTTTTTTCTTACCACCGCTTTGCCTTTATCAAGGTGGTTGACGCTAGTTCCTGGGACCTTCTCGAGAGCATATCGAGGGAGCCACATCGCAAGCTACGGCATCCAATAAAGTCTCCAAGGGAAAGCGTCTCTGGCGTACGAAGAATATTTTCGGGTTGTGCGACGACGGAAGCGGGACAGCACTGGTTCAGGTAGGACAAGATCCAGAAAGTGGCAGTGGCACACTACCCGTGCAAGAGGGTCGCATCCATAAGGTATAGTGAGTTCCGTGGTTATAATCATTGCCGCATGTCGCTTAAGCGCCCTCTTACGATAGACCCACGAGACAGATAATGTTGAACATCATACAAATTCTATTATGGAAAGCAGAGAGGGAGATAATGGCGAGCATGTGGTCAAGATGAACGCTCTGCTGGATGCCCACCAAACTGCGTACCGGGACCTGTCTACCGCCAAAGAGGCATTTGACAGTGTAGTCCGCATGAATGGCAATTGTCTCCCAGCACTCAAAGCCTTTAAAACCGTGGTTGATACCGTTGGTGGCCCTCTTTCCAAGGTAATCATTATTACGTCCTAGCAACCTATGATGTAACGTATGTATAGCTCAACCCCATCGCTCAAGTTGCAGTAGGGCTACTGTCCAAGGCCGCCCAGGTATGCATTATAATTGCGAAGGAGTTGTATCTCATTCAAGCCACATAGACGATCCTTGACCAAGATAGCCGCGATGAGTCGGTATCCACCCTCCTGGCGAAGGTGCAAGAAGTCTACGAGTTCCTCCTTGAAAAGGATACGCTCGAGCACATCAATACAAAGGAACACCTTCTATTGCAACTCGCCCAAGTAGTTAGCAGCTATGCCGAGTTCGTCTGCAAATATGCAGAAAAGAAGAGTTTCGGTACGCTGTACCTACTTCCCGTTACTATAACTTTTTCACTGACAACTATCTCAGGCCACCGACTTGGAAAGCAGTTTTTCTTGGACATACAGTCTGATATTAATGAGAACAACAAACGACTGGACGCATTGATGCAACGATACCGCGATCGCGTAGTGCAGTCCATTCACATCAATGTCTCACGCCTATCAGAGGATTTCAAGGTCGACGGAATGGCGTATGCGAAAGATGTCGGATTAATGACGATGAAGCAATGCCTGGATGGAACGAGAGCGGAACTTTTGGCGGAAATCATCCGCTGGATTTGTGATCCTAATCCAAATGTGCCACGAATGTTCTACCTCCATGGCCAGGCCGGAAAAGGAAAATCTGCTATCGCTCACACTATCGCCATGTGGTCCAAGAATACTGGAATACTTGGGTCGTGCTTCTGCTTCGCCCGCGACAGACAGGCTGAACACCTAGAGCGGAGGATATTCACAACCATTGCGCATGATCTTGCAAATCGAAGCCCACTGATGCGGCATGCAGTGGCTGATGCCATTGCGACGGATGATTCCCTCAAGACTACCTCGGACGTCATTCAGCAGTGGGAAAAGCTTGTCGCACCTGCGCTCCTGGCCTCAGGTGCGAAGGTAGTCATAGTCATCGACGCCCTCGATGAGGCTGGATCAGATGCATCCCGAAAGGATATCTTGCCCATTTTGTCTACACGGGTTTCTTCCCTCCCATCCAGTTCCCGCATTTTCATCACGTCAAGACCATTGCCAGATGTCCACGACCGCGTGAAGAATCTACCTCATGTTAGGGATATGTCTTTGGATGACGTGCCGACAGAGGATGATATCCGCCTATATGTCACCACTGCACTGGCTAGCAAACATGAAATTGGTGGAACTGAGGTTGAGCAACTCGCTCGGAAATCGGATGGCCTCTTCGAGTGGGCCCGTCTTTCCTGCGAGTACATCAAGACAAGTACTGCTGGGAAAACAGTCAAGGAGCGGTTTGATGACGTGATGAGCCATGAATCTAAGGAAGGAAACTTACTGGATGGCATGTACAATGCAATTCTCGAGACTGCTATAGGCAGGAAGCCACTTGTCCTGGGCCGGTTCCGCTCAGTCATGAAACAGGTCCTCTCCACATTGGAACCTCTTCCGATGTATACATTGGATACGATGCGTGCTATGTTCCCGCACAAGGTCGATCACTATGAAGTGAAGGTCATTCTAGGTTTCATGGGTACATTACTCAGTGGAGTCACTGATACATCCAAGGCCATCCGCCCCTTGCATGCCTCCTTCTATGACTTCCTCACAGATGTTTCCCGGAGTGGAGACTACTTTGTGGGTGATCAGACCATGGATGCCAACATAGCATCTGCATCATTGTCTATCCTCCATAGTGAACTTCAGTTCAACATTTGCAAGCTGGATACTTCCTACTTGTGCAACTCTGAAGTCACTGATTTGGTGGAGAGGATTGGAACCAACATTTCTTGCCACTTATCATATTCATGTCAATTCTGGATGAAACACCTGAAAAGTACGGAATTCTCTTCTGAGTTGGCAATGCAGATACAGGGTATTCTTGGAAGTGAAAAGGTGCTGTTCTGGTTGGAAATACTGAGTCTTCTCAATGCATGGGGATCAGTGGGCCTAGACATGCAGTCAACTGCTAGATGGTTGCAGGTGAGATGGTTTATCTAATTTAGTTATACTAAAGTTGAAATGCTTTTAACAGGGTAAGAAGGGTTTTGAAGATGTCACAGCCTTGGCAAAGGACTGTGTGAAATTTATTCAAACATTTGTCACTGCAATCTCACACAGCACCCCACATTTGTATATCTCTGCAATACCATTTTTGCCTGCCAAATCACTACTGGCCAAGATGCTGCAGGGGAAGTTTTGTAACATGGTTGAAGTGGTTGTGGGACATACACCAGATTGGCCAAATGTTGACATTCCACTGTTGAGACAAGCTTCTGATGTCACATCACTTGCAGTCTCCCCTGATTGTACAAGGATTGTCTTAGGCTCTTTTGATAAGACTGTCACAGTGTGGGATGCTGAGAGTGGTGTGCAGGTTGGCAGCCCACTGGTAGGGCATACTGATGGAGTCAGATCAGTTGCATTCTCCCCTGATGGTGTAAGGATTGTTTCAGGCTCTTATGATGATACTTTGAGGGTGTGGGATGCTAAAAGTGGTGTACAGATTGGCAGCCCACTGCAAGGGCACACTGATAGGGTCATGTCAGTTGGATTCTCGCCTGATGGCACAAGGATTGTGTCAGGTTCAAATGACCAGACTGTGAGAGTGTGGGATGCTAAGAAGGGTGTCCAAATTGGCATTACACTGGAGGGTCATACTGGAGGGGTGACATCAGTTGCATTCTCTCCTGATGGAAAAAGCATTGTTTCAGGCTCTTATGACAAGACTGTGAGAGTGTGGGATGGCACAAAGAGTGTGCAGATTTGTGGTCCACTGCAAGGACACACTGGAGGGGTCACATCTGTTGCATTCTCCCCTGATAATGCAAAGATTGTCTCAGGCTCAAATGACCAAACTGTGAGAGTCTGGGATGCTAAGAGAGGGTTACACATTGGCAGCCCATTGCAAGGGCACACTGAAGGTGTCACATCAGTTGCATTCTCTCCTGATGGCACAATAATTGTCTCAGGCTCAAATGACCAGACTGTGAGAATGTGGGATGCTGAGAGTGGGGTGCAGATTGGCAGCCCACTGCAAGGGCACATGTCATGGATCACATCAGTTGCATTTTTCCCTGATGGCACAAGGATTGTCTCAGGCTCAAATGACCAGACTGTAAGAGTGTGGGATGCTGAGAGGGATGTACAGAATGGCAGCCCATTGCAAGGGCACACTTTTTGGATTACATCAGCTGTGTTCTCCCTTGATGGAACAAGGATTGTCTCAGGATCAAGTGACCAGACTGTGAGGGTGTGGGATGCTAAGAGTGGTGTACAGATTGGCAACCCATTGAAAGGACACACTGAAGGGGTCACATCAGTTGCATTCTCCCCTGATGGAACAATGATTGTCTCAGGATCAAATGACCAGACTGTGAGGGTGTGGGATGCTCAGAAGGGCATGCAGATTGGAAATCCAATGCAAGGACACACTTCTTGGGTCAGATCAGTTGCATTCTCCTCTGATGGTGTAAGAGTTGTCTCAGGCTCACATGACCAGACTGTGAGAGTATGGGATGTTGAAAGAGGTGTTCAGATTGGCAGCCCAATTCAAGGGCACACTGATGGAGTCACATCGATTGCACTTTCCTTTAATAACACAAGGATTGTCTCAGGGTCTTATGATAAGTCTGTGAGAGTGTGGGATGCTAAGAGGGGTGTGCAGATTGGCAGTCCACTGCAAGGGCACACTTCTTGGATCACATCAGTTGCATTCTCCCCTGATGGCACAAGGATTGTCTCAGGCTCAAATGACCAGGATTTGAGGGTGTGGGATACTGAAAGGGGCATACAGCTTGGTGGCCCATTGCAAGGGCACACTGAAGGGGTCACATCAGTTGCATTTTCTCCTGATGGTGCAAGGATTGTATCAGGCTCTTATGACAAGACCATAAGAGTATGGGATGCTAAGAGAGGTGTACAAATTGGCAGCCCACTGCAAGGGCACAATAAAGGGGTCACATCAGTTGCATTCTCCCATGATGGTGAAAAGATTATTTCAAGCTCTAATGACCAGACTGTGCGAGTGTGGAATGCTAAAAGGGGTGTGCAGCTTAGCAGCTCACTAAAAGTGCAGACTGATGGGGTTGTATCAGTTGAATTATCTCCTGATAGTACAAGGATCATGATGACCTCTAATTACAACACTATAGGAGCTGGGGATGTTGATAGGGATGCACAGCTTGACACCCCATGTAATGGGAATGCTGGACATGCAGTGCAAAACATGACAAAAAGTGACCTTGAATACCATACACCAAAACAGTCAAGAAGCACTTCTCCTCTATTGTCTGAGTGTAAGTGTTATTGATCACATTATTAATTCTGTTTCTCATCCAGTAAATTTACTACAGCTTATCCCATCAGGTTTTCCTCCTTAAAGTCTCATGCATTGTGTGATCACAGCATGCTTCTCCATGACATTTCAACTATGAAACCATCACTGGGCTACCCAGCTATGCTTTGTAATGATGGTTGGATCAGAGGACCAAAGGCTGAGTTATTATTGTGGGTTCCACATGCACTGCAGATGCCATTCTATTCAGTGTACAACACTCTGGTGATCCCAAGAGGTGCATGCATAGAGTTAGATCTTAGCAAGATGACACATGGGAGTAAGTGGAAGAGATGCTTCAATGGAAGCCCAACTTCTGGTATATAGATTCATAATATATAGTATAATGTTGCTAATTTCTATTCCATGCAATAGAATGCACTATATTTTCCATCACTTTCATTAAGAAGTGGACTAAATCAGAGAGAACAGCACAGGCCTAGCAAAGGCTGTCCTGACTACCCCTCAGATCAGAACAGTCAACAGAGATATCCTCCCCACTCTTCTAATAAGAGGTCAGAAACTGACCACTGGTACACAAAAGTCATCCTACAAAAATCTTATCTCTAATCACCTGTCAAAACACAGCAACCTGCTGTCTGCTGCAGCCAAAATCAATCTGGCTGGTATACAGGAAGCTACAGAAGACATGTGGCATCAAGCACCAACTGTAGAACTTATATAGAAATCAATATGGAGCAGGGACATTCCCAAAAACATAAGGAACTTCCTCTGGAAATGCATACATAACAAATACAAAATCGGACCTTACTGGAGAAATATCCCTGGATATGAGACCAGAGGACAGTGTCCATTATGTGGTGAAGAAGAATCAATGCCACATATTCTACTAGAATGCAATGAGTCCCCCTTCATCAAGATAGTCTGGGAACTTGCAAGTGAATTATGGTGCCAAAGGGAGGAAACAGGGCCAGAACTATCCTTTGGACTATTCCTTGGTGCCAACCTATCCAACTCCTTTAGCAATATTAAACACAAGAAAAGGGGAAGAACAGGCTCTTCTCCATCTTAACCCTTGAGTCAGCCTGCCTGATCTGGAAACTCCACTGCAACTGGACCATTGAACACCAAAGTGACCTGACAAAACTCCCAAGTAAGGAGGAAATACATAATAGATGGGTCAACTCCATCAATTTGCACCTCAAATTTGATAAACTACAGACTGATATCAAAAGGTATGAGAGTAAGGCTATTAGCTCTGCTCTGGTCCTCAAGACCTGGAGTGGCATCCTGTTACATAAAGAAAATCTCCCAGACAATTGGATCTGGGAGTCAGGGGTTTTAGTGGGTATTACACCTCACAGGCCTTGAGGCCAAGAGAGGTAACCCTCAGTGAGGTGTGGAGTCCCACACTACCAAAAATGGCAGCATAAAAGCATTTACCCTGGTACAATTATGGGTTATGGATATATGTTGCTATGCTACTTTCTTCTTGGTGAAAGCCCCAACCCTAGCATGCTTTTAAGGGGCTGATTTTATCAGTTGCCTTTTTAGCAAATACACCTACCAAAAAAAAAAAGACAAATCATTAGTCATCCACCCCATATACATTCTCCATCCCCAGCCTCATGTCTGACAACTCATCTGCAGGCTCCCAGCACTCACTATGGTCCAAAGGACCTGTAAAACCCCATACTGGAAAAGCAGAAAATAGGAAGGAATCTGCCCACTGGACACTAGAAGAGGAGGCTGAGCTCTTATCATTCCTGAAAATGCAGGTCTCAGGTGATTGTACAGACTTCAAGAAAGCGGTATATGTGGCAGCTGCCACCCACTTAAAGGCCAAGTTTCCTGTTTAGAAGGGTGGTGAGAAGACCTTTGAATCATACAAGAACAAATTTAAGAGGGTACATGTCATTGCTCACTGGTATCACCCATACTCATTAAAATATATAACTATGTAGCTGAAAAATGCATACACTGCTACTCTCTCTCTGAAAAACTCCTCTGGTTTTGTCTACAGAAATGAGCAGGGGGCTGGTGTGGAGGATGATAGAGTCTGGTCCAGTGTTATAGCAGTGGGTATCATATTCACTTAGATTATACACAATCTTAATGATCACATCACAGAGCAACCCACATGTAGCACCTTTCAAGAATAAAGATTTCCCCCACTTCAACATCATGGCCAATATGATGCTATTTCAAGCAAAAGGTACCATGGCTTTTCATCCCAGTGCCAAAGGCAAAGGCAAGGCCACAGTGCCACAAGGCTCTCAGGCACAGTCAAGTGGAATTACCACTGGTTCAAGTAGCAATCCTGGAACCTCTCAGGCTCAACAGGTGAGTGGAACTCCATGAATGG
>JADGIP010000752.1:0-12022 GCA_016618355.2 Astraeus odoratus | reverse complement strand
GAGGCGGAGAAGATCGGGAGGGTGATGGGGACGCTTGAGGAACTCGGTATTGCGGGCATCGCTGGTAGGAGGATAGGTGGTAGCGGTGAGTGCATGGAAGACGTTGGCTGGTGAACCACTCGTTGTGCTCACGCTATTGGTGTCTGTTCAGGCAAGCGCTCCATTTCTGGAGGCGAGAAACGGCGTGTCTCCATCGCGTGTGAGCTGGTAACCAGTCCGTCTATCTTGTTTTTGGATGAGCCCACCAGTGGTGAGTTATACGATTTCGGTCTTTTAGAACATGCCTGATCCTTACGAACCGTATACGTCTCTACCGATACATCTTGATTTGGTTATCCTTGCTACATGAATATTTCCAGGCCTCGACGCCTACAATGCACAATCCGTTATAGAAGCACTCTCCAACTTGGCGCGCACTTATAACCGCACAGTAGTCCTCACTATTCACCAGCCTCGCAGTGGAATTGTCACATTGTTCGATGAGCTGATCGTTCTTGCCCGTGGGCGCTGTGTCTGGTCTGGCCCGATGCACAGTGTTCGATCCTTGGGTAGTGACGGGGACGGTGGTGATGGTCCTTCAGAAGGTACTACCACCGAAAAGCAAGGCGTTGGCGAATGGTTGGATACTATTGGCATGGGGTGCCCGGTGGGTTTCAATATGGCGGACTACTTGAGTATGTGTTAAACCCTCGTCTGGTTTTGTGTTAACAACTCCTCCTTTACAGTTGACTTGACCGTGAACGCTTGCGTTGACACTACACCTAATTCTGGCCCATCGCCCGCTTCTCCCCTTGACGCGGCCTCTGTAGATGAGGAGCAATCCTTGTTATCCCCTCCCGATGGCGATGAAACTGAGCTCCAAACGCGCATCTCGACCACATCACAGAACTCGCGCAGGGTATCCATCTCATCCACCATACGCAAGAAAACATCTCAAGTCCTCAATGCTGTGCGAGGCTATGGCGCAGACGACGATAACGCCAATGTACCTGACAAACTCGCAGACCTGGTCGCTCTGTCCGAGGCCAGCCCCACTGCTAAAGCGATGCGCGTAGAGTTCGAGGCTGTTTCTCGGGCGCATGCGTCGCTGAACAACGGCGTTTATGTTCTTCCCGAGACCCCGTCGAACGGTACCGTCGACGCCTCTGGTGAGCGTACGGACATGCATGAGATGCGTGATGTGGCAGCGGAAACGAACATGTTGCGGGGACGGCAGCGGGCGAGTTGGGGAACGCAGTTCAGGATACTGAGTGGCAGAGCTTTCAAGAATCTGTATAGGGATCCTGCGTTGCTGACGGCCCATTACACGAGCAGCGTGGCAGTAGCATGTAAGCCGCATCTATTCTTCTACTACACTGTTATTTGCAGGCTGAGACTAACGTCCTGATTTTGTAGTCATATGTGGCCTTTTCTTCCATAACGTGAGCAACGATATTGCCGGGTTCCAGAACCGGCTCGGTATATTCTTCTTCACGCTTGCGCTGTTTGGATTTTCGTGTCTCTCGAGTCTCGGACTCTTTGCAAACGAGAGGATTTTATTCATGCGAGAACGGTAAGTACGCTACCCGAGAAGGCTCCGGCTATCCGAGGGTGCTGACGAATAGCTCAGAGCTAATGGATACTACTCGACATTCACTTATTTCGCCTCCAAGGTAGGCGCTAGACCCTGGCATCTGTCAGACTTTTCATTCGCATTTCATTTAGGTCCTCTTTGACATACTCCCGCTGCGCCTGGTACCGCCGCTCGTGTATGGTGGCATACTCTATGGCCTCGTTGGTCTGGTACCCACTGTGCCAGCATTCTGGAAGTTCATGTTGACGTTGGTCCTTTTCAACCTAACCACTGCGAGCGTGATACTGTTGCTGTCCATCTCGTTTGAGAGCACCAGTGTGGCCAGCCTCGTGGGGACCCTGATAATGTTGTTTAAGTAAGCCCTTCTGTTGCCGCTTCTGAGCGGATACCGCGTTACTCAATCTCGATTCTCAGCTTACTGTTTACGGGCCTTCTCATTAATCGAGAGACGGTCACCCCGGCACTTCAGTGGCTGCATACCATCTCCTTCTTCCACGCCGCCTTCGAGGCGCTTGCCGTGAATGAGTTACGGTATCTGCAACTTAAGGAGATTAAGGTAACCATTGATCGTCTTCGCCATCTCTTGAATGCATGCTGACTTATCCATAACTAGTACGGCGTGGAACTAGATGTTCCAGCAGCAACCATCCTATCGATCTTCGGCCTTCGGGCACAGGTACGCTTTCCTTTAAATTTAGTATTTGCATATGTTTCTGACGGAAGCGTAGTCATTCTGGTGGCCGAACATCTCCCTCTTAGCTATCTTCTTCGTAGTATTTACGACTGCAAGTTATTTGATGCTGCACTTCTTCGTCAAGGAGAAGCGATGATAACTACGCGTCTCAGACTACTGATGTAATTTTGAAGACATAGGCAGTTATGTATCTCAAGTAGAACACTGGTGAAATGCTTAATCCTACTGGCATCCCCTCCACTGGAAGATTACCGTGTATAATATCAGTGTAGTATATCGTGAATGCTTTTTGCACGTACAGTTTTTGTGGGAATATGTAGGTGTGCTACCCTCCATATCGTTGGTGACGACGAGCGTTGCAGCACTCGTACATGCCTGGGCAGCGAGTTTAACAAGATTGATGACATTCTAATGGTGTTGGTATAACGTTCGACCGCAAACGAAAGCCCTCCCAGCTAGCTTGTCTCTGCGACAGTTTATTGTCACTAGTACTCACCTTCAGTAAGGCCAATAGAATTATCGGTGGTAGATATCTTGTAGGATTATTTGTGAGGTATGACAACATTGTGTTTACCGAGAACAACTGACTGGGTTCTCAAGAACATTTTCGTTGAGTAACAAGGACGGTGAACGAGACCGGCATACGAAAGTGCTCTGGGCTAAGTCGGGATAAATAATTTCGTAATTGGAATCTGGAACAGCACCAGTGAAAGGACATTCAATATAGGTTGTAGAGTCGAACGCGTACAACTGGGAATGGTTATAGACTCACTCCCACAAATACGCCTTCGTTAAGTGATGCAATGTTCTGTTGTATCTTGACAACTGGATACATGAGATGGGGGATCCAATGTTTGATCTTCCCCAAATGGTATGAGGGTAACATATACGCGTTTCGTACAAGCCTATCTCTGCACTTACTTATGGCATAAGTACTTCTATCTCGTTGCCTTCCCAGGACGACAATGTCTTTCTATGCCATATATCAATCTGATGGTGAATACACTACATTCTGATTCTATGCTCTTACCTAATCATATCGCCTATGGACTTAGAGCACCCAAGTACTACAACGTCGGCTCCGCGTTAATCAAATGGTCGTAACAAGCGTGCTCCGATAAGCACACCCCGTAGCCGGAAACCTCGTGTGTCTATCATAGCTCTCGGGCCGCAGGGAGAAGAAAACGAGTCCCTATTTCCGTTGAGAAGGTGGGAACGACAGGGAGCCATCGTCGTGGGATGCTAATAGGTCCTGTACGTGAGCGTTCCTGAGATATGCACGTCAAAAAGTAACATGGGCCATTTCAATTCAATAGATCCCTGTAATATTATTGCCCCTCGTTACCCTGGAAAATCGGATCAGGATCATTGTGTTAAGCATATCGCATGAAGACCTTATACGATAAGTGAAAGAGGACGTCGGAGATCGTGACAAGATGGCTTCCCTACGTCCCACCTATCATGGGGGGTGACTGTGCGGTACGTTCGCTTTATGTTAGTCTCCAGTCGTCACTTACTTGTACGCCGTGGGTGGAGCCAGCTACTGGAAAAGCGGCTAGGTATCCACCACTGAGTTCGGAACTCGATTCACGCATGCATCCCTTGGCTTCTTTCTCGGTCCCCAAATGCCAAACAAATTGGGCGACGATCATGCGTGCGTAAACCTGTAATAATAAACTCGGTCAGTATACGCGAAATACGCAAAGCAGGCTCGTCGAGCGTTCAAGCAATGCACACGAAGACACCGACCACTCTGCATTTATCACGGTGCAATCATTTGTACGTATCAGTGGGTGGCCCTAGATAATGAATGATGCCAGCGGAGCAATCCATCTGACCCGTTACCGCACGCACATGGAGCTGGCTGCGTCAGAAACGTAAAATTTTCACTCGTCAGAAATGAATTTGTTTTGCTTCTCTATGATGCACTCCATATGGGTGCTGTGATAATAAGCTTGACAGGGCCACCATCATGGGACCTGTAAACCATTGTCGGAAATGTGCATGATGCAGGGAAGCCTGGTGAGTACCCGGGTGGCGTCGGCATACCCGAGCACCATTCCTTCTGAGAGTGTCTTACATGGCATGACCTAGACCACGCTGGAGGCGAGTAAGTGGTCTATCATACATGTTCTCATGTCCACAGTGGGCAGGAGATAGTGGCAGCAGACCGAATTTGTCATCGTACAACTCCGCGAAGGTGGTCACGTGTGGGGAAGTCACGTGACTGAAGATAAGCCTTTTTTGTGGTTATGATATAAGGCCAGCAGTAGCAGCAGCAGCAACAGCGATCACCTTGCTGAGGTACTTTGACTAGCGCCTGCCGTCATATCTCGCCATCGAAAATAAGGTGTGATTTATTACAGTGGTATGGGTTACATAGCTCAAACAGAACCAGGAAACGTCTAGCTCCATCACCTATCGCTGCGCTCAGTGTCACATATACTCTATTCTTTTAACCTTGCAGCAAGGTTCCCAGCACCTTCGTGATGACTGCAGCTGACACGCCCATCCTGGTGAATACATGCTATGCAGTAAAGTGTGATAAGTGTGGCAAGACTACTTGGGCGGTTCGTACCCGTTTACCTTCCTTGCTGTGGGTGAAGTGGTCGATGCCATGCCCTACCTGGCCGGTGATTGGTTGGAGATTCACGGGGGAAGTGCGTGGATAGAATCCATTTGAAGAATCCCGCGGATGTAGTAACGAGAGGGAGAGAGGGACCATTGGGCGTCCCAAACTTATCGCTGACCATGCACGTCACCCACGCCATAAAATCTCTCATGCCATCACGTCGGCTTGGTATTCGAGGATATTCGCTAACTCTATCTCACCACGTAGGGATGCGGAAAGCACATTGACACCGTGAGTGGATATTTCAAACGGTCACCAGTTGTCGACTGGAAACGTCCGAGGAACAAGCTGTGTCGCAGGCTAGCACCCTTTCCACGATATAGTTTGATGCGTGTGCTTCCCTTCGAAGTCACCCCATCACAGCCCCTCTACGTCCTCTTCCTGTTTCGCGAAGTTGGCCTGGAGCTTGTACCCTTCGGCTGGGAGCGCGGAAAAGGACCCCCATTTATCAGGCGCCCGTCGCCCTAGTTCCAAAATGGCTTTTGACTGATGCGACGTTCTCACTGTTTCCACAGGTGATGAAGGACGTGAAAGACGAAGACAAGTGCGTGTGCCCGCGCTAAGAGGTTCGGGTGCGGTGACGGGGCAAGATGCAGAAGCACGAGCGATGTGAGGGTCGAGCCCTTGATGTATTACCACTTGGGATGAACTTGTACGATATCTGAGATCTGTGGGAGCACTTTTAAGGAGTGTCTAGGGTCGCGACTGCTCTTGCCTTATTTGGCATCAGTACCAACGCACTTGGCAGATTGTTTCACTGTATACATACTCTGTTCCTCCTCCTCCTCCTCCTCCTCTATCTTGCCTGCGACGCTCCCCCTCCTTCGATCTGCCGCACTTCCTGCGTCCTTGTGCACACGAGTGTCCAATACACTTAGTCCTGCTGTCGTTCTCTTTCAAACCGCAGAGCTCTTCATGATTTCGTTCCAAGTATGGGCTCCAACGTAGACCCGCCAGACAACGCTCTCACCGACGATCCGTCCGGCCTGCCTTTCGATCCTCCGGGCAGCGTGCGCGTCACCGAACAGCTTAGGTTCCGCTACGGCGACGGAAGGCGCCCCATAGTCAACCAGTACCTTCGCAGCCATCGTGTCGGCAAAGGTCAGCACGGCGAGGTATGGGTTTGCTGGGATCTCAGCAACGGTCGTCGCGAGGTGGTAGGTCATTCCCATGCGATCACTCTGCTCGCGGCCCGTGCACTCATGCGTCGGTGGCGCCCCCAGGCCATCAAAGCTGTAAAACGTAACAATCCCCGTGCCGAGAAAATGAATCTTCTTCGCAGACGGAATCTCCCTGCTTCGTCCCACACCCCTTTGACAGACAAGCTAGGTAGTCTAGAGCAAAAAATACGCAAGGAAATCGCTATCATGAAGAAGTGTCGCCATGGACATATCGTCCGTCTCCTCGAGGTCATCGACGACAAGCTTAACGAACGCATATACATGGGTAAGCATGATCCACCTGTCTCGCCAGGATTGGGTGTCCCGTGGACCTCTTCCCGTCCTGGACTGTGTCATTGACGACCTCTTTTGTTTTACGAGCAACGTCTTTGGCTCCAGTCATGGATCATACCATGTTGGGACGGCCCACGTCTGTCAGTGGAGCCACGCAACTTACGTCCGTTTTTGTAGTCATGGAGTACCTAAGTGGCGGCGAGATCAAATGGCGAAACGACCAGAACCAACCTGTATTGGCAGTTGATCAATGTAGGCGTATTTGTCGTGATGTTATTCTTGGGCTCGAGTATCGTACGTCAAATCGTCTCCCGCTTCCGAATGCACATCTCACTTCTTCCACCATGTGTCTCCGTCCAGTACACTATCAGGGCATCATTCACCGCGACATCAAGCCGGCCAACCTCCTCTGGACTGCGGACCGTCAAATGGTCAAGATAACAGATTTCGGCGTGTCCCATTTCTCGTATGCTCAGCGCCTTGCGGCTGCTGGCCGCGGTCAGGTTGGCCTCGATGATCCGAACGACCCCATCTTACTCGATGACTCTGACTTATCCAAACGGGCTGGCACACCCCCCTTTCTGGCCCCCGAGGTGATTGCAGAGTATTCTAGCGCTGAGCCGTCTCCATCTGTATCTGCGTCTGCCATGAGCAGCACGTTGCTGTCGTCCAGATCAGCTACCAATATCAGTTCGTCTGGGACTATTCGCGGTTCCACTGTCCCTCACCGTCAACCTATTACCAAGGCTATCGATGTCTGGGCTCTGGGCGTAACTCTCTACTGTCTATTGTTTGGTCATATCCCGTTTCGTGCAGCTGATTCGAGCGAATACGTGCTATATCACATCATCTGTAACAACGACTGGAGTCCAGATGAAACGATGGGTTGCGACGTAATTCCTACTGGTGGCCGCCATCCTGAGCCCAGCTCTCCAGGTTATATTGTCATGCACCTCCTGGACCGACTCCTACAGAAGGACGTCAGTAAGCGTATCACACTTTACGACGCCAAGGTGAGCAAACTCGTTTCACTCCTAAGTGTACTCGACCAAGTATCCGACCATCTACCAGCGTTATCCCTGGTTTCTCACCGACATCCCGGAGCCGACGGAGTGGCTCCGCCAGACGTCCCCCAGCAAGACGGACATCGTTATGGTGACCGATAAGGACACGGAAAAGGCAATGACGACGATGCGCTTCAGTTGGGGGTGGCACAAACGTCTTACACACGGCATCTCCTCACTCTTCCGCACCGTCCGTCCAAAACGTCCTCCAGCTTTCCGTCCTCGTCGCAGTAACGACGACGAAAATGTTGTTGGCATGAACTCGTCTCCCGCTCCTCCCGTTGTGCGCCCCAAATCTGCCGGCTCCCGTCTTGCGACGCAAGAGAGGGGCAAACGCCGCGCCGCACTTCGTCCGCGCACCGACTCGACTCCGAACATGTCTGAGTGGCCGGATCCGTCCAGCAAGAGGAACGGACGGACACCCCTGAAAATCAAGCCTCCAGCGCCTGAACCGGGTTCTTCCAGGCTTGTCGCGCGGCGTGGGTCAGAGACACTCGTGCATTCCCACTCTGCTGATGTGTGCAGCGGTTCACCCGGCAGCCGACCGGGCTCGAGCCGCGGTAGCGAGGGGACCAATGGCCCCATATCTTCCCCTGCGAACGAGCGTACCCGGCACCGGTTTTCGTTATCGTCGATGAAGTACTGGCGGTCACAAACGGCTACTCGTACAACTTCTCAAGCGTCGTCGCCTCTCGATTCGTCGTCCTTAGGGTCATCACAGGACAAGGCACCGCAGCAGAGTGGACCAGCGGATATTTCGTTGCGTCGAAGCGACGAGGTACTGCGGCACCGTGGTAGGGAAAACGCGTATGGTGTTATACATGACCCCTGTGGAGGGCTGACGGCTGCACGGCGTGCATCAAGCTGGGGCGAGCCCATGAACTATGTGGAAGATGTCATGAGTTTGACCTCAGGTGAACAAGAAGGCCTTGACGACGATGCGCTATTTCTTGGTGCAGGGGGTGTCTGTAACGATCCCGGGACTTTGGTGTCCAATCTACCTCTTGGTCTTTACCCTGGGGCGGAAGGGATGCTTCGCCACCCACAACCCGAGCGGCTTCACATCGAGCCGAACATCGGTCCTCCGTCACCGGAAGGCTTATCTCAGGACGGCAGCGGAAGCAGCTCTGCTACACCTTTACATGGACGCTCGTCACAGCTGCGATCCGCGACGACCAGCCCCAGTCCGTTGCAACGGGTAGCATATGAGTCGGACTTCAATCATACGAGCGAGGATGAATATGATGATGATTTAGACTCGGATTCCAGTTTCTTCCGTGACACTTCCCAGCAGCGACAAAGGGAGGAGGCTGCACTTCGCTCACAGATGGACCGGTTGTACTTGGACGATGGGGAGGGTGACAGCGACGAGGAAGATGCCCCGATAGAGGTTAAGCGACGTCGACCCTCCGTTTCCGTGACTGTTGCGTCGCCACCGCCACCGCTCTCGGATTCTTCAGACGAACCCGACGCTTGATGGCAGTGAAGCCGTTCCCCGACACCTGGAAGGGTAATTAGCTATCCCCATCACCGCTTATCCTGGATTCGGATTTACCCCTCCTTGAGCCGTATCCACTACGTGCTACCTCCTGTGCTTTCTCTTCTCGCTATCGTGCTCCCATACCGTTTGTGCAGCGTCCCCCCTTTTCTGCCCTTCTCCGATTTTTTCCCGCTGTCTAGTTTCTCTTCATTCGCTCTTTTCTCTCCGGACAGATTTATTTAGATATTCAGATGCCAGGTGTATTTTTTTCCCCAGTACGCGATCGAGCAAGACTCGCGCAGTTATGCAGCCCCTCATCTGTTATTGGTTTTGTTTTTTCTCCACCATTATTGAAGCTCTATTGATAAACCCGGTAACGATCATAGAAACTTCGTCCGTCCGTCGCTACCACTCCTGCCAAATAGATGTTTTACCTATTATTTACAGACACGTACCACCATCGTCCAGTGCGCTCATTCAGCCATTTCCACTTCATTTTATTCCGTTCATTCTACCCGTGTCTTGTACTTGTACGATAACCTTGGAGAGGCGCTAAGCATCAAAACACCAGCTGGCGAGGGATACTCCGATTAGTGGAGGACCACATTAAATATATAGTCCTAACAACAGGGGCATAACGCGGATAGCGACTTTTCGTGAGTACTTGTACAAGGTGAATTCGAGGTATGTAGAAAAGAATGACATGGAGTAGATGGAGACACTGGATTGATGTATAATCTATAAAACATAGAAGCGGCAAAATGGATTATGGGAGTGTGCAGTAGCGTCCATGAGAAAGAATGCGATGAAAAGAACAAACGATGGATGGATGGATGAGACATATGCTCGTGTCAAAGGAGGAAGATCACATATACACATGCATGATAATCGAAAATGCTAACTTCAGCAGTATGCAGCGCTCTTTCAACCTTATCAGGGAAGGTGGAACGTTACGATCAGCACTTTACGTCGGCCATCCACCTGCAATTCTAGCTGCACCAAACCCGACTCGCTCCAGAATATTCCACAGCGTCGGAGTACTGTCATACCCAAAACCTTCTCCTGGAGCCTGCATGGAATTAAAGCTCGACCATGCAGCTCGGTCATAATATGTTGCACCACCGACGGGCATGTACTGCGCGGCAATATAGGGACCCATGACAAGGTACATGCATGCTGTCGCTGTTGCATACAATAGCACCTGCTTCGCAGCGCCAAGCGCAAAAGAACCATTGTCCATGCGGCTAGGATCTTTGTCATCATTGCTGTTGCCACCATAAACGTAGGTGTTATAAATGTTATAGAAGCGGTTCCGACTGCGTGAAGTGGAGCGACTCGTTCTGGCGGATGCCTCGATAATCTTGTCGATCACGGCACACTCCACTCCCAGATCATCCTTTAGCGCGCGCCACTCTTCGACGGCGTCTTCAGATACACCACCTGGGAGGGGGCCTATAGGGAGAGCGAGACCGTTATGCCACTTCTTGAGCAATTCAAGTGGGTCCGTGGATTCCGACTGGGAAGCAACTTGGGTATAAGACGGCGGTAGGTCAGAAGGCTGGTGGGACAGATCGCCTTTGGGAGTTGGGGGAAGGACGGTAGAGGAAGATGAAACCATGCCTTCGTCCTCATACTGTAGGGGCGAGGAAGATCGGGAGGACTCAGAAGATGGCCAAAGCTGTGGCTCCGGTTCTTCAGGGACTTCCGTCTGGACCTCCATGCTGGTCGTGATCTTCGGGATAGGTAAGGATTCGGGATCAGTCTGGATGGAGGAAGAGGACTGGGACGTCTCTTCTGTTTGGACACCAAACGGAAACGTGATGACGCGAGGTTCTGGCTCGGTCTGTATCCCGCATCCAGACGTATGTTCGGACGAGTAGTACTGCGTCGATGCGTCTGTATACTCTTTAGTCTCAGTAAATGTTTCGGCCTTCTGTGACCGCCCTGTGACCTTCTGTCCCTAAGTGTCAGAGTGGAAGAAACCTTACGAAAACCTTACGAACGCACCCTCTTTTTCCGTGTGATGATAGTTTGAATAACATCTTCCTCTTCACCTTCCGTGTTTTCACCGTCGAACTCCCCTTCTTCACTATCATCCTCTTCCATATCCCATTCTCCGCCCATCTTTCCCAGTAGTTCGGCCCCAAGACTTTTACTCATGCTCCCTTTCTGACTCCCTCCATGGCTGCTCCCGCCCCCGCCGAGCCCACTCGCGTTGCTATTACGCATCTCGTCCATCTCAAACCGCATCCTGTCAATCGTTTCTTTGAGCATTAGGTTTTCTTGCTTCTGTTCGTCGAGCTGCACGTGTGCTTGCTGTGCAAGCTCGATCTCGTTTTCAAGAGCAGCGACCCGACTCTCATACGATTCATGCTCTCGGGCCCACTTTTGCCCTTCGAGCACCTGCAGTGCCGCTGCGTCTTGCAAGTCCTTGAGCTCTTGATCGCGTCGTCTGAGGGTGTTTCGGTATCGCTCAGACTCGGCTGTAGGATAAGTGTAAAGAGGGTCGTCCAACAACGTATAGTGTGAATTTATGTATGAGGCATGGGGTTTAGGAGTAACTACGCACCGCATTGCTCTTGATACTGTTTCTGCAGGGATTGGTAGGCCGTGCGCGCATTTTCGAGGCTTTTCTGTGACTTGGCAATTTCGCTCTCGAGGGCTGCCATCTGGGTTGAGTTGACCCGCTGGAACATAACATAGGGGTAAGTCAATCGGGATGACGCAAAGAGCTGACAAAGGACGATCGTCAATGTCTCACGTACCTCCTTGGCACGCAGTTCCTTCTCCTCGCGTTTCGTAGCCGTCAGCTCGCTCTTCAGTTCTTCGAGTCGCGCCTGCATTTCCTCGAGATCTGTATCATGCTCTTGTAATTTTACCTGTAGTGTTCGTTCCGCCTCCATCAACTTGCGACCTAGCTCCGCGTTGGCCTTCTGGAGCGCGTCAAGCCGCTCATGGGGCTCCAGTGAGACGGTCGATGATGCAGCGCTCCTGTCCAGAACAAGCCCGAGCGAGGACTCATCCTCGGAGTCAGAGTCATCGTCGATGCTCCTAGAAGAATGTGGTAGCGGAAGCGACGACACGCCATCCAGAAACGAGGACTCGAACGATATTTCGGGGGAGCG
>JADGIP010000751.1:0-12031 GCA_016618355.2 Astraeus odoratus | reverse complement strand
TTTCTAGTTTTCTTTTCGTCCCGGCTGGATGGCAAGCTGTGGTGTCCTGTGTGTCCTTCAAAGTAATTGGGTACTACAGCTCATTAATTCATTGACTGTCAAAACTCGCCCTAAGGACTGTGTTGCTGTAGAGCGATTGATCAACCAAACGTTCACCGCGAAGGAAAGCCCGCCTGCCCTCCTCGTGTACGTTGGTCAGAGGGATGAGTAAGTATAGCTTCATGGCAAGGAGGTGAAGATGACATTGAGGCGTATGTCAATGACCAGATGGAGGTCCAAAGACAACATTTTCCGTGGAGCGCCATGGCATCTCACCGCTATTCCGACAATTATTAAACTGAATGAAGTGGGTCGCTTCTTTGATGTAAATGTTACTGAAGATCCGGAGCAATTGCAGGCCGGTGACGAGATTGATCGTCTAGTGGAAAATGATGTACAAGATCCTGGAAAGTTTGCGCTATTTGTTCGGGAGTCCTGAAGGCGATTTCGCAGGATTCAGATCATTCTCCTGGTTTCATGTTGATAAGGTGACTCTCAGTCCATAATCTGTGTTGATAATAGTTCTCAGGTTGGTGATCAGAGCCTGTCAGTACTGATCCCAGGTGCATGTAGATTAGGGTTCCGTGTACTATAAGCTAGTCACTGCACCTGCGGTGTGCGATGCTTACGATCCCACAACGCCCCCCCTTACTAAATTTTATAACGGGGCATATGAAAACACCGGCTTGGTTAGGTGACCGTGATCCTCGAAGTCATGCGAAGATGTGCAGCTTGTTAGGTTGGCTCACTGGTGGAGGGCTGTACCGGATCCGGTAGCCCATTAATCCGCCTTTCTGGAAATCAATTACATAATTTTGGGATCCGTATGCACGGTTCCCCCCTTTTTTGTAGCATGGACAGCACTGCAAGACGTCTACGCGTGTAGTCAGCAAAAAAAAAAGAAAACTGGCCGAAGGTTGTTCTTGGTAAGTTCCCACAAATCAGTGCTATCGACGATCAGGCTGGTCCCTTCTAACTGAAATCAGACGGGGTCTGCCAAGCTATTTTACGGCAGTGGCTCCTTGAATTTAGTTAGGAACCTCACCGGAAAGCTGCCTGAGATGTGGCAGGAAGGGCGCCCTTTCTGACAATTTCCCTTGATTGTTAGATGCCTTGTACTCCATCTCATTCGGCTGTATGCGATTCTACAGGATTACAGCACACGTGGAAAAGATACAATATAACATCCCATCCGAATTCAGTGCACTATGTCAACATGCCAGGGTGTACCTCCTCTCCTTTCTGCTCCATCCATCTTACTGCAGAGAGCTTCCTTTCCGCCACATACCCTATTCTACGACACCACGAGATGTCTGCAAACATCATCTTCGCATACCCCCTGGAGAGAGTTGGCGCCGCATCCATGTTGACGGAACGGCATGTTACCTTACAATCTGAAGTTAAGCTCGACGAGTCCTCCCATGGTGGACTTGTAGATTCGTTCTGGCTCACAGTTTGGTCCATAAACGGGGAAGGCGTCATGGAACTTGACATAGTCTTATCGTGTACGCGAACTTCGCGAGATAATCTGCCCATTTTCCTTTGGACGCCACACCAACAGTCATTGACGACAGGTCAACAGTTGATGCCCCACATCACTCTTCTGGCTGAATTTTTAAAGTCTCATGTCGCGCCGCAACGTATCTTTTCGGTGTTTGGCATGACTCACTTGGTGAAAGCATTCTGCAAGGAGTGGTCAACCGTAACAGGCTTTCAGATCGAACCACAACCATTTTATTCCGCTTGCTTCACATATTGCACCCCAGGGAGCTTCATAGACTCGTCCGTACCCATGTCCTCCGGAGACGTCATTCGACGTGCAATAGTAACTGACTTGGATTGTGTAACGACTCTGTGCAAAGAGTTTGCAGATGATTCAGTGAGTCTTCCCATTTCTTCAAGTGAATGTATAAGCTGAAAAGTCTCAGATATATTTCCCGTTGACGATCGAACGTGCCCGGCTAGAGGCACAAGATTTAATCACCAAGGGGCAGATATGGCTCTACGAGACCAACGGAGAGGTTTCTGCCATCTGTGCGGCTACACGGAACTCACCCCTGATTTCGGCGATCACGAAAGTATACACCGCCCTGCAATGGAGGCGGCGCGGTTTCGCTGAACATCTGGTGCGATATGTCACTCGCAGGTTAGTAGGTCCCACTATTAGTAACCTATCTTACCGGCCGGCTATAGGCTATTCGAATGTGGGAAGGAGAGCGTAGTACTCTACGTTGGACACGAGAATAATGCACAGCGGGTCTATGACCGTGTCGGCTTTGTTGGATTATGTGGTAAAGAGAGACCAGCAGACGTCGAGAATGCTCTGGAATTAGGCTTTGCCAACACCAACCGAGGGCACTGGTGAGACTGATGTGCTCCATGGAGTCAAGCCTGCGGATACCACACGTTTCGAGGGCAGCAGTCGTTATACTTGGATTGCTCTGTTCTAGTTAGACTTGCTCTCATGGCGGACAAAATCACCGCTTCTTCCACCACTTTTGTGCGATACAATGATATCACTTATGACCATCTCCTTCCCTGCAATAGCTTTTAGCATGTCCCAGACTGTGAGAAGCCCAATAGATACAGCTGTCAGGGCTTCCATCTCAACACCCGTTTTGTCTTCGCAAGAGACAGTAGCTGTACACTTGATTCTGAACGGGGGCCGATCGGTAACCTGTGCACCTGATTCCTGTGGCGTCGCCTCTGGGGTCAAAGTTACCTGGATATGGGATAATTGTAATGGGTGGCAAAGGGGAATCAAGTGTGAAGTCTGTTTGCAACCCATAACAGCTGCAAGTTGCGCCACCGTGAGAACATGGCCTTTATCGCGAGATTTCTCCCATGCTTTCTTAAGTGATGGCACCGTCTGCCAGGTGGTATTCTGGGCATCTATCCCTGAGACGAGATCATAGGCGATCTGAGGGATGTATATACAACCGGTCGCAGTAGCAGTGCGCCTCGTGGACTCCTTCGCACTCACGTCTACCATTGACGGTCGGCCGGTTGCGTCCAAATGGGTTAGTTGGGGCTCATGGGCACTGTGGTAGCTCTTCCATCTGCGCTGAACACCAATACTTAGTGGGGAGGTAGCGCGAACCGATTCTGATGCTTGTATGCGGATTTCAGGACTTTTCAGCTGCCAAGGGTTACGTGACCGAGCTCCTGCAGCAAACAAATAAACATTGGTTAAGGTCGGTAAAATGTGCGCATATATGCCCAGGGGCTACACTGTGCCCAAGGAAAGAATCTAACCTCCTATGAGTATCATCGGTCGGTTCGATTTGGTGTCGATGTTATCCATGCCTGCGTGTTTTTCCTTCTTTCCCCAGACTGCGGACCTGATTATTTGTAGCAGCTCATCATCGTCCGCTCCATGCCGAATCGCATCACGAAGGCTGATCTCCTTTGCGTCAAACAAGCAAACCTGTGATATTGTGCCGTTAATGCAGTCTCGACAGATGAAACAAAACTAACCTTGATTTGGCCATCGGCAGTGATCCGTAGTCGGTTACACGATGAACAAAAGTGGTCTGACATGCTGCTTATGAAACCGATACCACCACGATATCCGGGGATTTTCCATGAGCGAGCTGTGTCATTTGACATAGTTTGCACCGGTTCGATTGTTGGGTGCTTTTCCTTAATCAAAGCTAGTAACTCCACTGAAGGCACCATCTTAGCCCTGTCCCATTTGTTTCCTGTAAATTGACAGGACTTAAGCAGGAAAGCCGTGTGGACGACAGGTGGAGCACTTACCTGTGAAAGGCATGAATTCTATAAACCGTACCCAAATATTCTTTTCCCTGGTCAACTCGACAAAGTCAAGAACCTCGGTATCGTTGAGGCCTTTCATTACGACGGCGTTCAACTTGACAGATTGTAAGTTCAGGCAAGAAAGAGCGACATCCAAAGATTTTAAGACAGCCTCGTGACCATTGCGCCGGGTGATAATCTCGAACTTGAAGGGGTCGAGTGTGTCAAGACTATTATCTCCATGGACGTCAAGATGCTACATGCTTATTGAATAAAATACGAACCTCAAGTTAAGGTGGGTTAACCCTGCATCCACAAGTCCAGGTAACTGTCGGTGCAAAGCGAGTCCGTTGCTTGTCATACCGATTGATTCGAGACCAAAAGAACGCAAACCGTGTAATCGGCCTGGTACTACAATCAGTTTGATCCTGGCAGCATAAAAGTAGAGTTTTAACTGATGAGCATGCTAAGGCCCTTCCTGACTGTTGGTTCTCCTCCGGTTAATCGGATTTTTCTCACACCGTTCCTGACAAACAAGGACGCGAGGCGGAAAACTTCATCATCGGTCAGCAGATGTTCCCTGGGGGAAAGTTGTACCCCTTCACTAGGCATGCAGTAAAAACCTGCACAGATTAATTTGTAATAGATCAGGAACAAGACACGAAAGCTGCACATCGTAGGTTACACCGCTCGGTAAGGGAAATGCGAAGGTAATCATGTTTCCTCTTGAAAGAGTCCACAAGCCCCGGAAATGGGTATACTTGGGAGTCTACTTGCGCGATCCTGTCCTAGAGCGAACTTTGAGAATTACGCAAAAGAAGGTCTAACGTCATACCCGAGCACGCGCTTTCAGGTGTGCTGCCCCGTGTGACGAGTACGCACGCGAGTATGGGGAACAGCGGATTCTCCACATAAGTGAGGGATATGGTGGGTGCTTGATCCTGATGCGTGCCTCAACATCATATTATTAGTAGCACCCCCCGCGTGTGACATAATGTCACGCGTTCTGTGACGGACGTGACAATGGAGGTGGTGACGCGTCGAAAGCACTACATACGCCAGTACACTTGTGCCCGTATCTTACCACCAACGTACGTGTACGCTAGTCAGCTCAAGGGTTTGATACAACATGGTATGTGGTTGGATCATGTCCCTCTTCTCGCTGACGGTGTGCCACAGTCAATAATGGAATACAACGGTGGCTCCGTTATAGCCATGATTGGGAAGGATTGCGTCGCAATTGCCTCAGACTTACGTTTTGGCAATGAAGCCCTGGGCATCTCGTCAAATTTCCACCGGGTGTGCCCTATCTCTTTCTTCTAGTATTTTCCTGACGAGGCCGCAGATCTTCCCTGTCACCGATAGAACGTACATCGGCTTAGCAGGACTCGGTACTGATGTGATCACGCTGTGAGTGGAGACGTCTCCTCTCATCGAGTCACACCTTGATAAGCATTAGTCGGGAGCGCTTTCGCTACCGTGTCAACATGTATACCATTAAGGAAGAAAGAGAGATCGAACCAGAGACATTCGCTCATCTGGTTTCCTCCACACTGTATGAACACCGTTTCGGTCCATATTTCGTCGAGCCTGTGATAGCTGGTTTGGCAAAGACTCCTTCGGGGGGGGTCCGACCATTCATTGCTGCGGCGGATCTCATAGGCTGTCTCAACTTCGCCAAAGACTTTGTTGTTGCCGGGTCAGCAAGCTCAAAACTCTACGGTCTCGCTGAAGGGCTCTGGGAGCCGGACCTGGAATCAGAGGACCTGTTTGAGACCATCTCGCAGACTCTTCTGAATGGTGTCGATAGGGACGCATTCTCAGGCTGGGGTGCAGTTGTCCATGTCATGTGAGATCCCTTCTTTCCTGTGCATATCGTGGCTGAGTGTTTGGTGCTGCAGTACGAAAGATCACGTTATAACGCGCACGCTAAAGAGTAGAATGGACTAGAATTATAGTGTACTAAGCTTGGTCTACGACCCCTGTTTCCGTATGCAATTGCGGGACCCTCCGTACGCGCCATAGTCCTCTTCGTGCGAAGGATAGTGTAATCGACATATCCTGAGACTGGATGGGTGGTGTCCATCAACTCGGATGGCTCTTCTGACAATGCGAAACCCGACATTTTTGTGATTTTGCGCCAACCCGCCTGCCCACGATGTGATGACTAGTTTGGCTTCTCCACATTTCATGTATTACAATCGAGTATCAGGGAAGACTCCCTCGGCTACGCAGTCTTATTCCAATGCCACCAAATCGTAACAGCATGTCGCAGCAGAGGAACAGCTTGATCTTCCTTGTTACCATTGTTTTGATACTTCTTGCACTGAAGTCCACAAAAAATGACACTTTCACATCCTCGGCAGAGTCGCAGTTGGCCACCTACGAACCCTGGCTGAGCTCAAGTCTCCAGCACTCTTTCCCGTCAAGTTTTGTCGATGGCATTAGCACAAACATTAGTCGTCTCCATTCCGGCTATTCGATCGGTCCCCACGGGAGTCCTGGAGTTACTGCAATTATACTGAACTGGTCTCGTCTAAGTAACGTCGTCCGCATTGCATCCCTACTTTGTGGAGAGTTTCTACGGGATACTGTTGCCGAAGTACTCATCTGGAACAACAGTCCACAAGAGCTTACTTATGCGGTTCGTCACCTTCCTGTAACTTTGCGTATAATGTAGCTCCACAACGCATCAGATATTTGCAGGTACAGGATGCCCTAGGGGAAAGCTTCGACTCCATAACTCTCCTCGAAACCTTTATTTCTATGCTAGGTTTTTGGCATGTGCACAAGCCAAGACGCCCTTTTGCTTCCTCCAGGTAGCTTGGACGTATATCATTCTTTCCACTTACTACACTAATTTCTCGCCAGGATGACGACTTCCTTGTTCTTCCTCAGATCATCAGGATTCTTCGGGATAGGATCGAACAGTCGCCACAGACTGCAATCCATCTCCTTCCTGCCCACCAGCACTTGTCAAGTCGCCTGCATACACTTATCACGCCATCGGGCGTCCATACAGGATTCGCATGGCTTGGTTATGGTGCCATGCTATCTCAAAAGCAGGCGTCCGATTTCGTTGCTCTTCTCAGACACCTCAACATGCCACAAGAAAATGTTGACATGGCAGATAACTATTTCACCATACTGAGTAACCAGATACCGGAGATATGGTTCGATCACGGAATCGAGCTTGCTGGGGGCCAACCGTTTACAGTTGGGCTGGAAGGACATGAACGCAACAAGCGGCACATCGTAAGTACACTGAATCTCAGTCAAGGAAGGTTCTCTGCTACTGGCGAACCTACTAGAGAAATGCTTGCGCATATCTCGATCAACTTGCACCTGTGATACAAGATGATTCATACTTGCCCACTGCTCCGGAGGTGGCTTCCTTCGTGAAAGCAACCACTGATACGACGGAGTGGTTAATCAACAGGACACCCTGTCTTGGTTCTTCGTGCTTTTTGGAAACAAACATCCGCTTACTGCGCGATGACATTCTTACTAGTCCTGCTGCTACTGACTTGTTCCATCTCGGGGAACGACGTTTGAATCTGATAGGCCGAGATGCGATCTCCAATTATACTGAGTACCCCATAGCAAGTGCTGTGGATGGCATCCCCATGACTGAGTTCCGCAGCCCGTCATGTAAGCCGTTTGTTTTTCTGCTGCTAGCTGCGACCCGCCCTTATGCACGCAACAAGTGGCCAAGAGCGGAGAGTATGTTATGTTAGATATGTTATCTATTATCAGCGCCCAGAACACTGTGATCGAGTTGGTCTTTCTGATTCCCCGGCATAATGAACAAATTCTCCGTAACTGTGCCTTCCAATCTTCGGCAGATGGTGATGTTTGGGTGAGTTCGTCGGTCACGTTTCTGCTCCATGACTAAGGATAAAGTTGCTGTAGGTTCCTTCATCATATTCACTCGTGTGCAGGGACACACCTATATTCGACGCTGCTGTTTTAGACTCTCAGTTATTGGTGGACGTTCTTATCGAGTGTAGCATTCAGATGAACGAGGGTCGGTTTTTCATGGCTTTACTGGATCGCGATGCACCGGTAGCATGGACTATTTCCGAAGTGTGGCTAAGGACTGGCGAGTTCGCTGCGTAACACAACGGCACATAGTAATATAGTAATGAAAATGTACATAAGTCTAGGTCGGGTCGGTCATTTACCTTTTGAGGAAAGTGCCACCCCCTGGCGTGTCCACTCCGCTTTCCCCCCGCTACTTATACCTACCGCCAGGAGTTTGTTTCCGGTAGCATCGTCGTCTTCAGGTTGAGTAGTGCAGCAGCTGCAAATGTTGCGACACATTCCAAAGCAACCGTCGAAACTCAGCACTACTCTCAATGCTTCTCGTAGGTCTATATCAGTCCAGGTAGGGCACATCGTTTCTCTTTTTGTTACCACTCTCACAATACCCATCAGTCTCTGCTGCATGGTTCCCCCGAGGCGAAGAAAGCAGGTGACATAGAGATCCTACAGCACTCCAGGCTTGTAGCGAGAGGGAAATATGTGCATGGATTCGAAGGTCGAATACATCAGTCACTTCTTCCGCAGCTGGACTGACCTCGCTTGAAGTGCACCGCGTGAAGCCCAGTAACATCGACGAGTATAAGGCCGCAGCGTGCGTAACCTGGGACCCTTCGGGTGCTTCTGTTTACTGGGAGCCATTTCAGCGAGAAATATTATGCGGGTATAAAGGATGACCCAAGGCTGCATGTCAAGCTGACAGGTAGCTGGGGCACTCTTGTCGGTGAACAGGACGTCTTCGGTAACAGTGTCTTGTCTGCTTTCCATGCAATTATTTTACTTTTTTTGTTGTTCTCTTCAGTTCACATCCTGGAATACGAGAACTATGCGGGCTATGACAAGACAACGAACCTTATCAGAAACTCCGAGGTTAACCTGCTGACACCTTCCATCCATCCTCCACCACTCACATGGCCTACAGCACGCGGATTCCTACAAAGCGCTTCTTCCGCACGTCGATTCACGCTCTACACAGCTCACACAGGAATTTGCATTCCTGCCGACCGCACCGCCACACGCCCAAGGTGGCATCTTTGAGCTCCGGACTTATCAGTTGAAACCAGGAACGCTGTTGGAGTGGGAAAATGCATGGTGTGTCTGAAACGTCCGCGGCGTTTGACTGAACTCGTAACAACTTTGCGTCATCAGGCGAAAAGGTATCGAAGCCCGCCGCAAATTTGTCGCACCAGTGGGGGCTTGGTTTTCGCAGATCGGGAGACTTCACCAAGTTCACCATCTATGGCAATACCCGTATGGCACAATAGCTCAGCCAGATAGTTCGTTGGGTGGCTCACTATGCTTGATCCTTACAGGAGTCTCGACGCCAGGAAGGAAACAAGGGAAAAGGCATGGCAGATTGACGGTTGGGCGGAAACTGTGTCGAAGGTAGGACGTCAACTGTCAATCGTGATTCCGTGCTAGAACCTTGCCCTAGACTGCGCAGCTGGCCAAAGTAATGGATTCCTTCATACTCTTTCCTTTGCCATACAGCCCTCTTAAATAAGGTTTGGGTGGGGACGTATATCACTGAGTATCGCTCTTGCATGCCTATGTGCTGTGATCCATACCCAGCACGAGGATTGCGTTCATCAAGCTGGGACCGTGTCTCACGTGAACCTGTTCGCTCGCCGCTGACGAATATAGCTCAGGAGACTTATTGATGATGGTACCTTGTAGTATTTAACTTTGCATTACAACACTTGGAACCGATTCGGGATTATTCTGAGCATGTGAACGCAGGCACTAGTGGGCGGGCGTGGATCAAGGCAATTGGACGAGGCAGCATACTGTACGTGTTGCGTGTGAAACTGGACTACCAAGATGGTCGTCCCAAGCAGAGACATTACTCATCCAACTAGATAAACACCTAAGCAACAACTTGGAAGTATGCTCAGGCGTTTCTATTGACCCACCATGTCCACAGCTCAATGGAATAACGACTCGGAACACTCAGACGACGAGGCCGCCCAGGACCAGTTCGCTTCTCGAAAGAGGAGCAGCCGGGGTACTGCCCACTCTATCTTCATTCATTAGCGTGATGTGCTGAACTGTCCGTTCGTTAGCTTGCGACCAATGCAGAAAAACAAAAAGCAAATGCGAGCCTTCTCCTGTACCAGGGTCGTGCAGGAGTTGCGCAGCCGGGGGCAACAGTGTGTCCAGCAATTGACTACCATAATAGTGCTATCTAACATTCATATAAACCCATCCAGCATGCACCTTCCTCGGTAGGCTATCTCCTTCCACGATTCCATAATGACTGCCGACGTTATATAGGACCCAGCTACAAACGTGGCCCACCAAAGGGTTACATCCAAGCCATCGAACAACGATGGCATCAAGTCGAGGCTTTGTTAGGGGCAGTACTTGCCTCTCCCGATCCCCGCGTGCAAGAGTTGTTAGCAGAGATACGGGAAGACGACTTAGCCCGAGAGATCCTGGACAGGGTGGACACCGGACCATTCGTGCGTTTCCACGTTTACGATACCGAACTTCGCACTTACACGAGACGTAGGGTCCATCCGGTCGCCTTACACAGGCCATGGGAGCCACGAAAGAAGACTTCGTCGCATGCATTTTTCGAAGCAATGAAGGTTCCTCACGCGATGCTTCGCGCATCAGGCGCCAGTCCCGCATATCCAGAGAGATTGTATCGTCGTCGTCGACAGGTAGGCAAGCACATTTGATAGTCTCGTGGCAGTGGTTAATCCCCCCAGCTAACTCATTATCGACAATGCCTTCCGCGGAGTGGCAAGACCGTTTGACTACTTTGTTGACAAAGTCCACCCGCGAACAGGGTAAGATAAACAAACCAGCTCCACCTCGTACATCCCAGGGTGGCCCTGTGACGCAACGCCGTCGACTAGACGAACATGTCACGATCCCAAGTCCTGTACAGGTTAACTGGAACGAAATGTACACACTAGACAGACTTTCGGGTGAGCCTACCAACATAGGTCATGGTATTGTTGCTAACTCACTAACATACCCAGATTCAGACGATGTAGACGAATCCCGTGCGATTACCGCATTCGGACAACTGTCAGTAGACGAAAATCAAGAGGTGCACCCTTTCTCCGAGTCGCCATTGCGTAAGTTCACATGTTCCAGGTCCGATACCATGGAAAAGCAAGTGGCCTTCATCTGCTGTCGAGGAGTGATCGGCTGGATAAACGTCGTGAAGGGGGGGTCTGGTTGCGTCCGCCTTCCTTTGTTTCAGTTCGTTATGCTAATGCTGTCTCAGGAGACTTCCGATGGCCCGGTTTTGGCCATCCACTAAGGCCGACGTATCTACTGTTCCACAAGAAAACGACGTTGAGGTTCAGTTGCCGCCTTGTTCGGTGCAGGATCAGCTCGTGGAGTTGTATTTTTCCTATGCACATCCGATGTTTCCTGTTGTGCACAAAGGTCGTTTCTTGAGAGAATGGAGTGAATGGTGGGTCTTTTGTCGGTCATACGACGTCTCTAATCGCGGACCGCCTGACAGGAAAAGAAGGTACGATCCATGAACCTTAGCTTCATACTTGCTCTGTTTATCAGGAATCGAAGGAGTAACCCGGCTACACCAGAAACTAGCGCAGTCTCGTCCTCGCCTCAACCAGAGCCATCACAGACGGTTAACAAGCTCCTCCTACTGTCTATGTTTGCTGTTGCGGCTCGTTACCTTGGTGGACACAACCCCAAGTCGACCGACAAGTTATGGGAAAACACTGCTTGTGAATACTTTTCCCAGGCGAAGCACATTCTGGGTTTGTTACTCTTTGTCATTCCAGTAATTGGTACTGAGACGAACCGCAGCGCAAGTCTATCAAAGTTGTCGAGCGACTACCTGTCAGGCATTGCTGTTACTAGGCCACCGCGAATTTGGGATTGGTACGGAGTGAGTTCCTTTAGAAGCATTGCTCATAAAGTTCCCAGGTTCCATGGAACAAGGATGGCTTTATATTGGTAATTTGAACCCGTATGTGTGTTGTGCTGTTGCTGAGTGTATATATCCAGGGATGGCTATCAGGATGGTTGGTATGCGTTGCGATCTTCGGTCATTCAATTCTAAGGCATTGCCATAGGCTCTAGATCTCGGCCTCAACCGGGCAGCGGATAATTGGCAATACAACGGAAAGCGAATGTTTTCTGCAGAAGAAAACCAAGTGCGGAAACAAATTTGGTGGGCATGTTGCATTGCAGACAAGTAGGCCGC
>JADGIP010000750.1:0-12039 GCA_016618355.2 Astraeus odoratus | reverse complement strand
TGATGTGACTGCTCGAGTATAAAGAGTGCTTCTTTCTTAATTCACGAGCAACATGCGTATTCGGTCATCGTAATATGTGCAGCGTAATTGTCCCTTTTTTGTTCTATTTTCGTTCTCTAACTTTCGTGGAACCACCACGTCTTGCATTCATCATCACGGCTTAACAACAATGCGCCTTGGTGATGGTATGACCGTCTTCAATCTTCCTTGAGATCATCAACGTGCGGTACTATAGTCGGCATGGGCAGGGCATCAGGTTATATGTTGAAAGGGAGATGCTTGTTTGGTGCTTGTCCTGCTCAGACTTTTTGTCAGCGCGGATACAGTGTAGACCAGAGGGATTGTGGACGACCACCAGGAGTCTGTAAGTGACAGGAACCTTTCAGCATGGGTGGGGCACGCTGTGCGTGCAATGGGAAGGGAAACGTGAAGGTGAGAAACCAAGGGCTGGAGGGGGAAGCACTTTACCTTCCTTCCTACGCTTGGTTAGTGCTCGAGAATCACTTCAGAAATACTGTATATGTTACATGGAAGAATGTTTAATCGAGTAGAGCATATCGCTACCGATACTACCTTACTTAGTAGAACTGCTCAAGCTTTCTAAGACTATCCCTAGAAAAGTCACATATGCTGACAACCGCGTCACCTGGAACCGACACTCAGATGAAATTTATGAACAGACCATGCCAGGCAGAGAAGATGCGTGTCCGAGGGATTCTTGTGTGTATTGACATACAGTAGCCTCGACACCAGATCCATGTCATCGACCATCACCAATGAGCAATTAAGAGTCGTGCGATATTTTCCGTGAGACTCAAGAATAGCAACCGGCCATACCAACAGAGTCGACTGTTTGAGCATCGTTAGTCTGCTATCACGTCAAAAGATTTCATATAGTGAAAAGGAAGATATCATCTTATGCTTGCCTGTGCGGACTGCGATGCGTAAGCCGGGTTGGTTAGTGGACATGCTAGATCTCTATGGCTGATTGCAAGACGGACTAGGGCTGCTACTGTAGGCTGCTCCATGATACGTAGGCTTGGCCTGATCACAATGTCCGGAGTGATCACTAAGGGTTCGCATTTGATAAGGTCCAAAACTTGACGGAGATGGCATTACTTGTCTCCAAAAAAGTGGACCGTAAGTCCATCAAGGATCACAAAACCACACGTTCGGCAAAGTAAAAACAGAACCTTGCCTAATCAAAGAAGACGGGGTGGTGAGTCATCGAAAATATGAGCGGCTGCTCCACCACGTTTACGCGCTGAAGATGAGGGAATTGCTGTCGTCCTTCGCCTCCATTCCTAACTCCGTTGAGCTACCTATCACGATGCTATAGTGGAAACCTTTTCTGGATGGATGGACTGGTGCTGTCGAAGCATGAAAAGCGGTTATGAATAACTAATAAGATTGACTTACCTAAACCCGTGTGGTCGTCAATAGCGCATGTGCACAGCATTCGCGACCCAAACTTAATAGACCTATCTGAAAAGACACTACGAAATGATGCCCTGTGCCCAGCCCCTGTTGCACCCCTTCTGCAGTGGTGTAAAAGTCAGCATTTCCGAAAAAGAACGATACTGATGTGGCACCGAGCGTGCCATGTATTAAACAATACTCTGCCAAGACAGCACGTAATTCGTGGAGTATAAACTTAGTTTATTACAAAACTAATGGGTCGGCTGGTCCCTCTCGAAACAAGGAAGGGCGAGGCCTCTGCTCCATGCGGGCGTGTTCGGGACGGCCCGGTACCACATTTGCACGTGTTCCTTATCACTCCTTCCTCCTTGGGAGGGTGTCATTATCAGGTGAATGGCGAGATAGGAGGTGCCAGTCCTCTTCTGCCGCCTCCCGCCATCCCACCTGGTGCGTCGTCTACAGAGTTCTGTGAGTTCTTCTTCTGTTGTCTTGCGGCATTTCAACAGGTAATCAGTGTCTCGCACCGTACTGTTGAAGGGCAGGAGAATCAGGCCACACCAATTCACCGAGACGCAAAAGGCCAAAAAAGCCACAGAGGGGCTGGGTGAGCCAAAGGAGATCGTCGTGTGAGAACGGCCGTGAGTGGGCGGACAAAGCGGAGAGAAGATCGACACGAGATAAAGGTTGTTTCCGCAAGACGGGCTGTGACAGGCGACGAGAACAGCCACGCAAGGTGCGGCAAACCAGGTCAGACTCTGGAACAGCACGAACGTTGGGAAAATGAGGCTGGAGGTAGTGGACCAGATGTGATGGGACATATAGACCATAAAGAAAGCACGTAATTCGCAGCCTGTTATGCGCCAAATGCGGTTTAGTGGCAACTTACGTGTACTTCGGCTTTAGAGAGAGCCGATAGGTTGACAGCTGCGGTAAGTGACCTGATTCCTACTGGCTGTACAAGGGACGAGGGCATTTTGTCTGAAGCTGTTGAAAGGACGGTGTTTTGCGCCGAGTTTTCCCTCTTCGTCAGTCAGAGCCAGCGACTACTTAGCCATCGAACAAGTATTCCCACCCGTTTCTCGATTAGCAGTGCATGAGAGCAGAATAGTATGTACTTACTAGCCATTTCTCCACGGCTATTCAGTTTCGCATCGAGAGCTATCCACGTCGGTACGGTTCGCAATAAGAAAAGCATTTCAAAGGCGTGTGAGTGCAGTTACCACATATGAAGCCACGGTCAAGAACTAGGTTCTCCTTGGCTTGTTTATGTCAATAGTCTGTGGGAATTTACTCGGGAGAGTCTGTTGTGCCATCGTATGAACTTGATACATTGCCATCAAATCCACCAACCTGAACCTCCCACTGAACCAATCACGAGTGGTTTATTTACATACCTGGTACACGTCATATGGTCGCCGCTGCGTTTGGGTCAAATCGGGCGGAGATATCGGGGCAAAGGTTCTCAATCAGATGCAGAGCCAGCATTTAGCAGCTATCCTTCAACGTCCACAGATCAGGAAGCCGATGTCCAAGATGTCTTTTTGACCCCCTCTATTCGGTCATGTTGGTTTTGTATCGCATGGAATCACGTCAAAAAGCAGAAATTTGTCACTAGTCCAAGAAGCTATTGAAGGGAAAGCTGCAATTTGTTTTCCTTCCGAAGTTACACTGCGCTAGACTTCGTAGTATATTTAGGGGGCCATACTATGGTACCTCGAACTCAAGAAATGTGACTACATCGTAGGGGGTTGCCGTTTGCATCTTGCCCATTTCCAAATATTGATGTTTCTTACCAGCCAATTCTCAGTCACCCAAAAGCGATACACTTTTTTTTTGGAATCTGGACATTTTCCTTGATCGTTTTGTTCTAACAATAGTTTCGAAACTTTTTTCATCAGTATATTCGACAAAATCTATGTTGCCATTGTAAGTTCGTGTAGAAGTAAGGGTGCGTGCACTATATATAGATGCTTGCAGATACCAGCTGCGGTGCTTATCTCACGGCATCCGACAGAATATCCTCTGGCTCATATCGACCACGGTAACATTCATTGTGCAGGTTATTATTCGCTGCACAGGTGGGGTGCCCCGAGCCAGGATGTTAATCCTTCGTTGGAAAATGTCGTAGGGCAATCGAGATAGAATGCATGACGAGCTGAAACGTTCCACTTCATTTCCGCGACTGCCCAGCCGGTTTTACTACGTCCACACGTTACCCCCGAGGTAGCGTGATAGAGTCAAATTATGTACGTCGACGATCAGTGCTGCTATACAGAACAAGGGCCTTGTTGGCCACTGCTGCACCTAGGATGTGATATTCAATGGAGCACCAAGCAGCATGGTCCGGGCTGACCGGGGCCAAGCGTTGGTCGACCGTTCACATCCTCCCTTTCGCTATGTTGGTATAAATGGCATAATTTTAACATGTCCTAAAAACATTTCCGATTACCCTATCTCTTCGTTCGCTATGCCTTACATCCAAGTTCCCCAAAATCTCGTTGGACCTCGGATCTCTCCTACCAGTGGTCGTGGATCACCTGGCATCCTGCCTGCGGAAGTCTTCACTACCATGAACGTTGATGACGAGGAGGTTGGCCAAATCTGCCAACAGACAATGGCTGAGGCCGATGGAATGTCTGTTTTTTTCGTTTTCGTGACGTGGACGGCATGAATCAATTGTTCAACAATAGGGCTCTAGTCCATGTGTGGAGAAATCTTCAAAGAATGCGAGAGCAAGTTGACATGTCTAATGATCTCGCTACCCACCGTCTACAGCAATATTCCCTATCGCCGCAGTGGCACCTCTCTCGCTGGTTGGAACAACCTCGGAGTACCGGGGTGCGTGCATTTCCCCTTCGCTTTGGTTCCGAGAGGTGACTTGCATGAATAGGCCTACGATGTTGCTCTACCCGGTCCCTTAGATGCCATTGTCACTGATACAAACCACTTGGGTTTATGCGGGGCACAGTCTATAGAAAAGCCCCCTCCTGCAGCGCTTGCAAGGCCTGTTCAACAACCCTCGGATTTCTCAGCATGTGATCCCTCACAGTATTTTCATGCGATCCAGGACATGCAAGCTAACCCATGGAGTCACGCCACATCTCCGATTCGCTCGTTCTCTGATACATGTCATTCTATAAGTTCTTTAAGTCCGGTGTCTCAACCTACTGCTGGCAAGCGACGCCGCAAAGAAATCGTTATGTGTCCTGTAGAGAACTGCCAGCGATTGATGTCCAGGGACAGTGTCAGACGTCACGTGAAAGAGGTTCATATGGGTCAGAAAAGGGTGAAACGCTTGAGACCATGAAAGACTTGCTGGCGCCGATTGGTCCCTATTTCTGTTCGAGACTCCTTTCATGCATGATACAGTATGTGCACGTTCCATAGGATACATTTTTTATTGTGCCACCGGATAGCCGCAATATAATCTACATACCGTTCAATTGGTCCCTATTTCTATTCGAGACTCCTTTCATGCATGACACAGTATGTGCACGTTCTATAGGATACATTTTTTATTGTGCCACCGGATAGCTGCAATATAATCTACATACCGTTCGATTGGGCTTCCTCTTACGCGTGTACATGTAGCGCGAGTCGCACATGACTGGTATCACACTTCTGAAATTCGATGAAAACAAGTGGCAGCCAACAAGCTAATGGACTTGTGTTGTTGAAGGACTCCGTTACTCTTATCACTACACCACAAGGTAGATGCAGCAAGAAATGTAGAATCCCTAGATCGCTTAATGTGAAGTTGGCAGTGGGGCCTTGCGGTGCTGTGGCCGCGCAAAAGCTTGCATGTTCCGTTATGAATCTAGGTCTCCACTGGATTAGGTGCATACTAAATCATTTCACAATATGTGAAGCGGGCCCAGCTGACCCACCTGAGATTGGTCATAGACGCGGTTATGCATCCGGCCCGAACTTGAATATCTCTGCTGGAAAAGGCAGTAACTCGGACATGAGGCCTTGTTCCGTCAGTGGGTGATGGTCACTGAACACATGAATGAACCACTCCACTTAGGCCTGGGTCAGACGCGTTGGTACGACCAGAGAAACAATAGATCCGATCGGGATGCATCCTTTTATGAGTTATTTGGTGCAGGAGGGACATAGACTCCCTGTCAAAAAAGGTATAGCCACTCGGATACGGGGAATCGAACCCCGAGCTGCCGCGTATTGGATCCCTCGAAGAGTGAGAGGCGGCAATGTTAGCCGTTACACCATATCCGATACGACTTCGTTGAGCTGGGAAATCTTTACATATTGAATATGCCATGATTGGCAAAAGCCACGTTGATGGAGATCATCAAGGCTGGTTTGAGATCTGTCAAATGATCGGATATGGTGTAACGGCTAACATTGCCGCCTCTCACTCTTCGAGGGATCCAATACGCGGCAGCTCGGGGTTCGATTCCCCGTATCCGAGTTTCTTTTTCTTTTTTCGTCCCCCTCTGATTAGTTAGCGCAAATTTGTAACGCACTTAAACGTTTCTACTATTTTTCAGGATACCGAGTGGGACATCGTGCCAACCATCTAGATGATTTTGACTATAAATATTTCATCTATTCCAGCTTCATCCAACGAGTGCAGGGTGGAACACATATGTCATGGCGGTATTGTAAAGGGGACAAAGGTGATCAACACAAAGCATCGCAGCCCAGCGCGGTCACTGTACTTGTAGATAAAAAATCGGGATAACTGCAAAAGTCCAAGTCCTGCGTGACGCCAAAGTAGAGGAATGGAGCGAGGAAGATCGCGTACTACGACAGAGGTACACGGTCAGGGGGGTGACGGAAGCTAACGCAAGTGGACATAAATAGGTGGTAGGTTGTCACAAATGCATTGTAATTTAAGATGGAGGAAAAGAAGATGAACATGTAAACAAGGAGATGAAAGGCGGTTGAGGGGAACCGTCCATTGCGCATATGTAGAAAACAGATGTGGGGGAGAGAAATCGGTGTGAAGGCTTTGGGCCTGTAGAAGGTAAGTGAAGGGTAGGACGCGGTCGAGTGTTGGCTTTGAATGATTGATCTGGGTGGTTTGAAAGAGACGCTGATCGAGACTGACTCTGAGTTAATGTGGTTTTCGCTTCCAGCGAGTGGCCCACGAGAGAATGCCGAAAACCACGGAGGCACCTTCACATAAATGAGCGTAGAAGCCGTGACAGGACGTGATGGATCTGAGGTGGAAAAACGTGCGCGCAGCGGACAATCACAAAATGGAAGAGAGCAATAAGGTGGCTTGAAAGTTCCGAATAACAACGATGTAAAAGTCGCTACTCCAGCGGCCGAACGATAAATGACAGACTAATAGATTTCTGACCGACAGCGAGTGGATATGCCGCAATTGCAAAAGCGCGACACAGAACGATAGAGCAACTTCACATGGAATCAAGCGACGTTAGTACGCAGCCATGCGGGAGGCATCAAAGGTCTCTGCACGAGCGATGGGTGCACGACCCAGCCTCTTCGCCTTCATCAAGCCGCCTTTATTGGGAGGTGGGCAGGGGCTATCTCCAATATCAGTCTCTTCGTCATCCGTCTGGGTGATGTTCCCAATTTCGGCGAGAGTCGAGAGGCCATTACGACGGGTTCGTGCAGCATCGGCAGCTGCAAAAAGTTGGGTAGAACCAACAGCAGGAGCTGTATTGCGCTTAGCCTGCTGCTGCTGGGCCATACCAGAAAGTTTGGAGCCCAGATCCCCATAGGCATAGGACTTAGTGCGACCAAATTTAGCTTTACGGAACTGGTCCAAGTCCTCTCTGCGAGAGTGCGTGTGATTTGGATCGTCCATTGTAACATAACTCTGTGGCTGGCAGCGATCGCCAGACTGCTTGAAATACTCGCAGTAGCCACCTTCTAAGATGTATACTTCCGGGTAGTGAATTTTGGGATACACGTGGTTATTCATGGCACGATCCCGAGAACGGAGATGCTTGGCACTAGAACAAATATTTCAATATGACAAAGTCGTCAAGAAAACAACATATTTACAATGTTGGGGCTCTCTTGGCGCTGAACTCGCAATGGAAAACGAGAACAGTCTTCTTGGACGAGTCACCACTTACACAAGGTTTCGGCTTGTTGCTGCTGAGTAGGAATTCTTCGATACCTTGGGTGGTGTTAATGTTCACTGCACCCGGAATATGACCTCCGTTGTACTCATAGTCGAAGCGACAGTCAACGATATAATACCGTTCGACTTTGTTGTCGTATGCGCCGTCCAAGAGAGCGTCCATCTGCAAACATAACAGACATAAGGTATGAGTGCATTTGATAGCCATGACGGGATAAAACGACTCACCGTACTTGGTACGATTCTCATGAGACCGTCCTCACGAACACGGTGACAAGGTAAAATCTTGCCGATGGTCTCATTATCGCCGAAACCAGGTAAACCAGCATTCATAAATTTTGCAGATGGACTGTCGGCATTAATTCTCGGGGCAGCAGACGACATACCCGTGAGGGGCTTAAAGTCCTCCGTGCCGTCCCGTCTGCGGATCGTCTTCACCTGCTGACGTTTCGTGTATGCCTGAGCGGGAGATGACATATCCGGTCCATCGAAAGACGATTCATCGGATAAATGTTCTAAGCCAGCGGGCTGGATCATCGCAGATACTGCACGGCGCCCTAGGGGAGGGGCAAGAAGGCTCTGCTGAGGCGATGCATCTGAATCCATCGATGGATACGCAGACTTGGGGCCACCCTCAGTCGGGTGTTCAATTGTGGAGAACACCGGTCTACGTAGCCTTTTATTGGCAAGGGAAGGTACCCCGAGACCTTGTAAGCCTGGTTTAGCGGCATTCGCTAGTAATGACCCGCTACTCATTCGTTCGAATTTGTGCTGAGACGGTGAAGACGGTGGAGGTGATGATGCTCCCTCTTGTTCTACGCGGCTGATAGCCTCGGGAGACAAAGAACGTCTCTTCTTAGGCGGTGGGTTACCGTTGTTCGGAGGTGACATAGTGGCGTAGAACAAGCTATCGAACCCGGCGTTTGTTGGGACTGCAGAAATAGGAGGCGAAGGTAACAAGTCCACAACGGGGACTGGAGCAGGATCTACATCCATTGCGTCATCTGATGCAAGTGAGACGGATACTTCAGGCGGCTAAAGCTGGGTCAGGTGGAGTGTTCGACAGCAAAAACCAAGTGGTTGCGCTCACCGCTGCAAACATGCTCCCGTCCATTGTCTTGGCCGCTTTGAGTGGTCGAGCCGTAGTGAACCACTCAGAAGGCAAAGCACTGCGCTGTATCCGCTTTGCCCCCGAGTTAGTACCGGACTTGGCATCCAAAGAGCTGCTGTCGTCATGGCTGCTGTTACTCATATCTTGTCCGAACATCCGTGCAGCACTGGTGAACGCTCGTGGACGCGAAATAAGCCTACTACTGCGCTCATTCTCCTTCTGGGTGACCTTGAAATGGGCAGGAGAAATGTCCATAGGCTCGTCTTGCATGCTGTCATGCGCGAGGTGGACATAATCGCGGGAGGGGGAGTTGAGGGACATGGTGGAAGCAAAGGACAACTCGAGATCGGAGGATAAGAATTCGTCAACGTCATCACGAGGTTTGAGTTGTTGCTGACTGCGCTTGCGCGAAGGCACAAGAGGTGCATTCAGGTATTGCGAAGAAGCCGAAGAAAGAGCGGTGAAAAAGGTCATATCGTGTTGTGCGTGTTCGTACTCTGGGTAAAGGTCTTTTCGAAATTGGTAGTTCTTGTTGAAATGATACTCTGTGAGTCGTTTCATGAAGGCATCGGACATGATTGGAAGAGTCGTGAGGGGTTATACACGTTGTACAACAGGCGAAATAATTAAGTGAATAAGTCAGCACGTAAGTCGTTTGCGAAAACGATGGTTGCGGCGGCAGTGGTGGTGGTACAAGACGACGTGACGGTGCCCAGAAGAAGAGGAGACAGTCAGCCGTCGTAGTTAAGTGGAGAAGTTGAAGTGGACGAGACGGTGGAATAAATACCGACCAAAATGTAACCGGGAACAACTTGATCGTACCCGGTATGGCTAATAAACGCAATTGGCTGCTTGATGGTCAGGTTAGTATGACTATTCGTACGGAACCTAGGGGAAATTGAACAAAGGGAGACTGGTGAACAGAGAGCGAAAGTCCATTGTTCACCCAACATGGTTCGGTACCTCGACACCTCGTGGCTGTCGGGTAAATTGCGACAACCGTGGTCCACCAACGGGGCAAATAGATATAAGGAGCCTCGAGGGATCTCACCTCAAACGTAATGAATGTATGACGGAGGAGGCCGCGCCTGAAGGAAAGAACAGAATATTGTGAATGGGTCAGCTTTTTGGAGTTCACCAGTGGAAGGGTTCAAGGCAATCGGCCGGAAAAGGTCTCACGGGGTATTTGAACAGGAAAGGCAAGCGAACTATGTTGTGGACGGTTGTGGGTCCAACAATTACGGGACCTTGCCAAAACGAGGTGAGCAACGGGCTTCTTTCGAATCAGCCCCTTAACAACTCACCAGAAAATATGAATCCAAGCCAAACGACGGTGCAAGATGTCTCAAAATACCAAGGGTAGTATGAAATATGCCTCGCTGAGGTCGACCTGTCTCTGCAGAATAAAAGTGAGGTGGAAAGAGCAACTGTTTGTGCTTCCTTTGGTTCAAGTTGACTTTCGTCACGTGCGCTTTCGTATTGTTGCGGTTGCTATGTCGGCGCCGACTCCAGTGAATGACGCGACATGTCACGTGCCCGCGGGTTTCCCCTGTCACAAAACTCGCGTTAAGGATCTTCCAGCTCAGAAGTGGACGATTTTGTAGCTATGCCTACAGCCTTAAAATTGGAAGAAATAAAGGTGCCTGCAAGAGATCGCTTCTACGAGACATTTATCGGACCCTATCCATTACTACAGTTCAAATGCGCGTCCATAGATGATTCTATTCCATCCACTGCTGATTTGACATATATCTTGTAGTTTGTCCACTTCTAAACGATTCCTTTTCCTCTGGTGAGACTCGCAGCAGGGTCTGCGAAGTTAATCTGTGCCCAGCTAGAGTTTATACAAAAGCGTGAGCTTGTGGATATTTCAAGTACCGGAAAGGGAAACGCACGGTGGAAAGACCATTTGCAATCGATCGTAATGGATTTCCGGGTATGTCTTCTCGATGATTTCCATAATCAAGTTGTAAACCACCTGTCTCCTCGTCAACAATCAGGATACTCCACCCGGTAACCAGCTTACATCGTATCCAGTTTCACTGAGGTGAAGTCCATCATAAAGATATTTGGACAGGGATTTCTCATTTCTCCCGCTCCCCTCCCACATTGCTGTCCAGACGTCCGCAACAGGCAAACACAAATTGGCACCTATTTCTTTTGCGGCCTCAGCATACGTTTTCGTTATCTCGAAAACACGATCGGGCCGTTGGTGGGAATTCACCGGTGGTGGAGTTATAAGGATAATCCGGGTGTTGGGCGAATAGTATGCAGACGTAGGCGATCTGATCATATTGACAATACGCTTGAGATTTGCTTTGTACTCGTCCAGGGGTACATGCTGGTCGCTTGGATGTGGGGCAGCATCGTTCGCCCCGAACCATATGGTGAGTAGCTGTACCTTGGGTACATGGTGTTGCTCGTGCTGCACTGCGAGAATCTACAGGTTATAATTAGCGTCGGGCATGGTGGATACACAGTATGCGCCTCACCTGTTCAAGTACTGGGATCGCCCATCTTGTATTATATCCACCATAGCCGCGATTTAGTATATCCAGCTTGCGCACATAATTTACTAGGCATGCGTATTCAGCTAGGAGAATACGAGGAGAAATATTTTCCTACATGCCAAACGCTGGGCAATCCCACCTGCTACCCATGATTGTTGAGTTATGGAATCTCCAAACAGCAGGATAACATCCTGAGTATTGGCGGCCATGTATCTAGCAGGGAGGGCTGAACCGAAAATGCAGTGAGCCAGACGCTAGCCAGCTGAGTTGACGTTGGCCTCGGTGCCAGATAAGATCATGATATGATACGCGCGATGTAATAGTTATTTCTTTGTTCCAAAAAAGGAATACCCCTGTTGAATGGGTACATATGATCATCAGGAGTGACTACAACTGGACAGACTGCAAGTGTAGTGTGCAGGAGTTATTCGCAGCAATTTCAACCCAATGCTGTCTCAGAAAGCCCCAAACACCACCATGCATTCTATATGACTTTATTCTGGCAGTAAATATTCCTAACACCACAACAAGGAAGATATGGTCCATAACCTCCTCCCTCCTCTCTCCAATGATGCCACAATAAAACAAGGAACTCACATTGAACTGTAAAGAGTTGCTGGATATAATTCTGCAAAATCTGAAGAGAATTGTCTCATTGCTTTGCACTTTGACTTGACTTCCAGACCAAAGTGATGGCTTGTATTGGACTGAAGTACAAATCACTGTAGTCCATGTATGCATGAGCAGCACCTATTGTTGGTTTACATTCTACTTGAGCTCTGGGGCCATTAAATTGCTTCTGGGGTTCTTCCATACAGGAGGTCTATTTATAGTCTATCATGATGTATATCTCATGTTAAGGAGGTAGTAGCTAGATAGTATTAATAAGCAGTGTACTCCTATCAGTCCAGAGTGAT
>JADGIP010000749.1:0-12041 GCA_016618355.2 Astraeus odoratus | reverse complement strand
TCTAGCATGGTCGAGGAAGTGCTCTACGTTATCATTACTCTTCTTACTGAGAAAGGGAGTGCATCGAAGATGTCGCTTCCCGCTGCTGTTCGTCGTGAGATCATTCATGCCCTAGCGCCTGGACCTTGCTCGTACACCGATCTCGTGAAGCGCGTCGCGGAACGCATGGTCGACGATGTCTGCTTCGAGCACGTATTGGCGGAGGTAGCACACTTCCGTGCACCTGAATCCACGTCTGACACGGGCACGTACGAACTCCGGGATGAGTTATATGCCGAGGTCAATCCATTCTATTACCACTATGCGCGAAACCGACGGGAGGAAGTCGAGGGTGTCCTTCGGGCGTGGCTGAAAAAGAAGACAGGCGCAGCTGACCCTGTCATCGTTCCTAGGCCGATTGGCATCGAGCGCGGTCCCTTTTCCATTCTTCCATCTCTGTTGGAATCAGAAGTTCTTCTACAGGTCATGTTTTATGCTATCTACAATATCCTAGTACTTACTGAAGCAGCGGGCACGACGCCTCCGTCGTCCGAGGCTATCCTCGACCAGGCGTTTTATCTCGTCATACTTGCACTCGTGGAGCGTGCTTCGGTTTTCAGCCAATTGTCGGCCATCAAGACTTTCGAGGATCACAAGAACCTCATCGACGTAATATGCACGATGGAGCACAACGAAAACTTCAAGCCATATATGGGACGAATAGGTTGGATCTTAGGGGAGATATCTAAGTTCGTTCCAGAGGAGGTACAGGTGCGCCGCAAGGTTGTCAACGTTCCCGAACCCGGCGCGGACGCGGAGAGTTTGAGGAAGCGCGCAGCGAAGGCACGTCAGGAGGCCATCATGGCGCAGATGAAGGCGCAGCAGGCCAGCTTCGCCATCAATTTCGAAGACGAAGGTGATGACGATGATGAAGATATGGATGTTGCTCCAGAAAACATTTCCTATGGGTCTTGCATCGTATGCCAGGAAGACCTCAACGATACCCAGCCGTTCGGAATGCTTGGCTTTGTCCAGCCCAGTCGTCTTCTCAGGGAGCATCCAGACAGTCATAGTTCCTATCTGAACGAGCTGATGACAATGCCTTTATCACTTGATAGAGTCAAGCAGCCAGCCCACTCTACTACATTCCCACCCAAGAATGCCGACAAATATGAAGACGTCACCCAGTTCCCACCCAATTTCGATGCCTTTCCGGCGCGGTATACACGTTTCGGGTTGCACACGTCCATGTGTGGCCATATGATGCATCTGGAGTGTTTTTCTACCTATAACGTGTCCATCCGGCAACGTCATCGAGCTCACATGATGCGCGACCATCCGGAGAACATCCACCGTAAGGAATACATTTGTCCATTGTGCAAGAGCCTCGGAAACATTATTCTCCCGATATCTCGACCTTCGATTGTCCCAACTAGCAATGTTGCTTTTTCGGACTGGATCCGCGCTGCAGGCATTTCTATTCTTAAATCCAAGCCTGATCCAGTTATGGATTCGCTACAGTTTAGGAATGGCTCTGGAGAGTTTGTTTTCTGGAGTGCCCAAGATCCGAGTTATTCGAATAACCCGCGACGGGTTGATGCGGTGGAGACGTTCAAGATGTTGGACACCCTCATGAATGTGTCTAGGGGGATATCCCAACAGACGCGCCATTTACGCCAAAGGCCAGAGCCAGAGCAGGGTGAGCGGGGTACTGGAATATACCTCCCAGAGGAGATGGTGGGGTACACGATCGCTTCCATCGAGGTTGCTGCTCGTGGTACAAGCATATCTGACGGCACTATTGCGGATAGTTTGTCAGAAACGCAACAGCGCATGATCCGTGCGCTTCTCGGGTGTCTCGCTACTCTCGCACGGCTGGAGTTGGAAGGAAGACCAGACGGTGGACGCGAGGCTGTGAAACAGGCTATCATCAAGAGATTGTTGCCCGAATGGAGCCGCACGACACTCACGCCTTTCTCTTTTCCACTTCTCCTGCGCGATCCGCTCAGTGTTCTTATTGAAACTGCGGTGATAGCTCCGGAGATGCTGCAGCATGTCCTTGTACTTTGTTACTATGCATGCTTGGCGCGTACCATCATCGGCATTGTGTATGTGCTCAATAAAGCGAGGTCGTACACTGGCATCCAGCCTGTGTGCCGTAGTCACGCTGACCTTTTCGGTGACGTCAGAATGTTCTTCATGTCAGTTGTACGGCATTCTCCAGTCTTTGAGCACACTGCTACTCTGGTTTTTGAAACCTTTGGTGAAGGACGTATCGAGAAGATGCTCTATGCATTTACCCTACCTTTCCTTCGACGGGCGGCTGTCCTGTGTCGCTCGGTTCTCCCGAACATATTCTCAACGCTTTCTTCACTCTCGTCTCAAGACAATGAATATAAACGACTGTTGACATTCCTCAACCTCCCGCCACTCTCTGATCTACCTAACCAAGATACCCTCCAGAATGCCTTGTCCGGTTGGTGTGCCCATTATGGTCATTCACATGCGGGCTCGCAACTCAATTGCGGGGTTGTCCTTGACTATCCCGGGGTGTACCGTATGGCACGTCTCCCGATTGTGCTGGACAATTTGTTCAATGGGCGAGACAAAGTGATGAGGTGTTCCCGGTGCAATACAGTGCCTATAGATGCAGCGATCTGCCTGGTGTGTGGGGTGACATGTTGCATGCTAAGCAACTGTTGTATGGACATGGAGTCGGGTGGCCGAGGAGAATGTAACATGCATACACGAGAGTACGTTTCTTATTCATATCTTCTAAAGTACGTTGTTGGCTGACGACTGCTGCCGCTTAGTTGTGGGGGGGCTATTGGTCTTTATTTCGTCGTGAAGCGGTGTTCGGTGCTTTATCTCTATGCTAATAATGGGTCGTTCGGACAGTCTCCGTATCTTGATGTGCACGGCGAGGTTGACATTTCGATGAGGTAAAGCTTACCATATTTTGACATGTCCGAAACTATCCTGACCACTCCTTTCGCTTTTGTAGACGAGGAAGACGACAATATATACATTGGCCCCGATGGGAAGAGATACGTAAGACATGGCTCAACCATAGCATTCCCACAACCATTGCACGCAAACTGGAAAGTGCAGTCGATAATGGAGGGTGGGAGACGCTATAAGGGGGCGATGTTTAACGTTTTCATTTGCGCTGCTCGTACAACCCACGCTGTCCATGTATTCTTCACATTTGTGTACTAGACATTGACATAGCATGTGCCACAAGATGTACTGTAGTGTTCACTCGATTGTCGTCGCAGAGAGTGCCGTCCTGAGTCTCGAAACCGTCCGCTCTGGCCCAAGCACCATAATGATTTCTGGGATGCTTGGGCCCGCCTTCTTCAATGTTAGTATTGTCTTGCAAGACATCATTGATGGGTAGCCCACCTTCGTCGCTGAAAGGGCATGTCGAAGGGCAGTCATGAAAGTTTTCTGCTTAAGACCTGTGACATTGCAGACATCATGCACTACTGCCGATACGTTGGATGTGTCTCCGTCAAGGCTTTGACCAAAGAAGTCGTTGGCCGTCTCAAGTGCAAGTCCTTTTGGTACCATCAACAACAAGCTCAAGTAGAAAAATAACCTACTTACGATAGTCGTCGATTGATACAGATCGGCGCATTGACCGGGCATCAGAGGTGGTGTAGTCGGGCTCGATGAAGAAGAAAGGAGCAAGCGAAGGCACGTCGAATACGTTCACGATCCGGCCCTAGGGGAAAGCATCGCAAACGTGTTCTTTAGGTAGCATTTTGGAGCGAAGACGCAAATAACCTACTTGGAGAACACCAATTACTTTTGCGATATAATCCGGTGTAGCATATTGGCTAAGAAAAAAGCGCTGAGGTGAGCAAATATCGAAGCATCACCAAATTACCTTGATGGGAACGCTGATTTCACAAGTTCTCGAATCCTACGTGCATGATGTGCAGTAGCCTCTTCGTTTTGCCAGTGGCGCATCAAATGGTGCTTGTTCAAATATTCAAGCTTGGCCGGATCAAGAATATTACGCCGGTGTGTTAGTGAACGTAGGTCGAACTTGGCAATGACCAGTAATTAGGAATAGGAGCATTATGGTACGAAGTGAATACCAACCTGCTCTACCAGCTCAGGAAGTGACATAACTGCTGTGCTCTCCGGTGCTTGGAGGTCATTAGGAGATGTGGATTGCTTTTTGTTCGAGTCGTGCTGAGTTCCCCAGCCAGCGAGGGCAAGCCAGTTGAGTAAGGCTTCGGGTTCCCAACCTCTCCGCTACAGATCGTTAGTAGTTGGCTAAACCAGCAACCTTGTGACGTACGGAAAACTCCAGGACGGACACGTTACCTTTGCGTTTCGACATCTTTGAACCATCTGGATTGAGGAGGATTGGAAGATGCGCAAATTGCGGGGGCTTAAGCGATAGTGATGCATAAAGATCTAGATGCAAAGGTAGGGATGGTAGCCATTCCTAAAGAATGGTCAGTAATCGTGTAGGATACAGGGCAGGGTATACATACCTCCCCACGCAAGACATGTGTGATACCCATTTCATGATCATCCACAACGCATGCGAGATGGTAAGTAGGGAAGAGATCTGACTTCAACAGAACGGGGTCTGTAGGTAACGACGCGTGCGCGTCTCGTAGACTACCAAATACCAGATCTGTTGCGACTTCACGTTCGGGTAGCTTGTCATCCTGCACCGGGGTAAGAGCTGGGTGCTGACTACTACGTAACTAATACGTACGTTGAACCTCACTATGGATTTTTCACCAGCGCGAACACGTCGCGAGACTTCCTCTTCCGTCAGATGCAGACATGCCTTGTCATACGTAGCGTTGGACCCAGTGCGAGCGAGGCGCTCTCTTGTGGACACCAACTTGTCTGCAGAGCAAAAGCAACGGTATGCGTGGCCTGACTGAAGATATGCATGTTTACCAGAGGCTGAGGTCTGCTTATACAGGCAGCCGTACCTCAAGGAGTCTCTGTGCATACACGCGATATAGGTCCAAACGTTCTGACTGTCCTGAAGTGGGACGATGTCCTCACAGAATACACACCTGTCACATACCTGATAATACGGACCGTGCGCTCCATCTCGTCCTGGACCTTGTGGAGGTCATCTCATGGAAGTCCTCGACAATGAAAGTAGTCTCACCAAAATCGTAATGCAAGCCGGCCCATTCCAAAGCGGAACGGATGCCGTCGACAGCACCCGGTACATAACGTGTCTATGGGTGAACGTCAAGTAAACTCGTGTTAGCCCGCCAGAGAAACAAGGGCATACAGAGTCGGTGTCTTCAATTCTGAGAATCCATTGTCCACCAAGTTTCTTCGCATAGAGGTGATTGTAGAGAGCTGTCCTTAATCCCCCCAGATGTAAAGCGCCAGTTGGCGAAGGTGCGAAACGCAGTAGGACCATCAGAAATTGGAGATATGTGTTCTAATACTAGTCTATGCTATTGACTTCAAGATCTGCACTACCAGGAATCCTTACGTAATCACACGTAGTAAAGAGCCTTGCCTCAATGCATACTTACTGCTCTGATCGTAACAATACAACGAATCATCTTCTTAAAGACCTAGATATGAAACGCATGCACTCATCCCAGATATACAAAGGGAAAATTTATTACAAATACTTTAAATAATTTGTGGCAATTATCGCGTCAAGATACTTACTGATACATGGATCCCTCTTTCTGAGCATTGTTCCTGGTATTACCGTAACAATGACTCAACATCTATCGTAGCCTTCTATGTAGAAATTGTCTGGGACACAGCTGTTTCCACCGTTCAAGGCTATGGCCGCCGTTAAGGCGCTTTGGTACCACGGCAACTGCGCTGCCCAGTCCAGAGGAAGACGATGGAGCTTTTTAGCATCGGAGAACTCGGCACCTTTTGAGGTCAAGTAAGTAACAAGTTCTCCATGTCGAACCTTGACAGCAAGGTAGAGTGGTGTTTCTCCAGTTGCGTCCGGAACGAGGCAGTCACAGCCGCCTTCTACGAATGATCGTACAAGCTCTAGGAGCTCTTTGGCGCTGTAGAATGTGGGCTGGGCACCTCGTAGCAAAACATGCAATGGGTTTCGACCAAAGCCGATGATTGCAAAAATGTCAGGTGGAAGTTTCTGACGAGTAAAGAAGCTGAGCATGTCGAAGTATGACGGGAGGTTGTCGCCATGTTGGCGAGGATCATCTTCCCAAATAGCAAAGTATTTCATGGTGCGCATAAGGATATCCTTTGGAATATAGGCCCCAGAATCAATGATATACTGTGCTGCCGATAGGTCGCATGAAACGGCCCAGAAAATTACGGGATCTGCTATTTCATTTTTTGCATTCACGTCGCACCCGCCCTCGACGAGGGCCTCCAAGATTTCCAGGCCGTTCGCACGACCCGGCCAATTCCGACAAAAGAGAGAATGGAGGACGGTGTCCCCGTTCTTGGCGACGGCACGTACATTTGCACCGTACTGGATAAGCAGACGAAAGCATGCTGGGCCGCGTGTATGGTGAATTATGTCTTCTGGTATTTTACATTCACGTTCAAGAAGGAAAGAAACAACAGAAGTAATTCCACGCTGGGCAGCGAAGTGCAATGGTGTCCTGCCTATCCAATTAGGGACGTCGATAGGACAATCTGATTCGACAAGGAGCTGTGTGATCTCCAGGTAGACTTCATCACTGTGACCATCGGTGCTGTCCAGGAAGCGATGCAAAACCGAGTCTGCATTGTCGTCGAGGTAGGTCGCATCTGCTCCCCGTTCAAGCAGGCAACGAACGAGAGAGGGGTACCACTGTTGGCTTGTTAAACGATGTATGATGTCCCGCGAGACGGAAGGCATGGATGAGCAGATAGATTCAAGGGTCTCCGGCCCATACCAGTCATGCGATAGCATAAATGCCATAGCATTGAAATCTTGCGTCCGGGTGGTCCCGTCCTCGCCAACTACTGCCGCAGGCCACATAGGATCCTGTCCTCTCCTCAGCAACTCCTGAGCAACATCAGGTCTGTTCCCATCGATGGCATACTTTAACGCATTTCCAACGCCTTTCCCATTGATGACCTCTGGGTGGAGGTCGAGGTAGCGATTGACGAACTCGAGAGACCCAAAGCAAACGACAAGGAACAAGACGTGGTCAGGCGTCAGAAGGAGCTTGCTGAAAAGCTGACGCTCGAACAGCTCTTTCCCAATCAGAGCATACTTCTCGGGGCGCTCTGTGATTTGTAGATGGACCATTTCCAATAGGCGAAGCAACTGGCCGTCATCATCGTGGCGAACATGCTGCATATGCCGGAGTCCATTGACAGCACAGTAACCTAGTAACCGTTTAGGAAAACGAAGCGAAACTAGACGTTCGAGTACATCATCGAGAAGAATGTAAGTAAATGACAACAAGGTGAGACGTCTGTGCGCGGCAGGGATCGATATGTGATAGTCTTTCAGCGAGGCATTCACAGCTTGTTCATTTATGATATACTCCTACATGATGCCCGGGACCACAATGTCAGGAAGAACGCACGCATTATAGTTACATTCCTACCTTCACGCTGAAGTGCGACAGTGACAACATTTGTGTTTGCTCGTCGAAATTGACGAGGCTGCTGCACGCATCAATAAGCATCATATGGTTCATCGGGCCGGTGTCATCATCTATGATTGATTTCCCAATCTCGATCTTGACCGCCTCCAGGATTTGCTGGATGTGCAGAGGTTCCAGTGCAACGACGAGCCAGGTGAGGGTCCGACGAACAAACGGCCCATGGAATTCCTTCTCGTGGATTGCCAGTAATATTCGATCGTAGGTCTCGTTTAGGCCCTTAGGTAGGCTCTCGAGCACCTGACGGATCTGTGCTGCTGTTATGCAACGGGATAGGCTGTCGAGCTGGCATTGCACCCATCGGAACCTATACAGTACAAGAAGCAGAGCATGAATGGTGGGATCGATTGCTGTGAACAAGCACATACATTCCATTCGCCTTCGGAGGCAAGACGGATCTTATCTCTTCTCGAAGTTGTGCAGGAAGGTTTCTAAGTCTACGTCGTGTCTGCAATTCTTTCGTGATATATATTCGTATGTCCTTCGCTAGAAAGGCGCTTCTCTCTTGAAGTGATAGAGAGGGCAACCCCACAAAAGCATCCTTGATGATCTGTTCTGGCCGGCTGCTCAAGAAGACACGCAGGTGACCGACGTTCAAACGAGGAATAACGTCGAGCAGGTCGTCTAGTTCTTGGTCCATGCACTCATCCAGAGCATCGATGACGATGACTGGTCTGTTGTGAAGTTTCGACGCGGACAATAGCCAATCGCATAGTAGCCTATTATCGCTCGGAGGTCCCAAATCATGCGCCTTCCGTTTGCAAAGCTCCGGAAAGGATGACAGCCATTTCTTCTTTGACTTGCCAAGTAATTGCGCCAGGAGAGAGCGTATGATTTCCGTTGCGTTGGTTGATCGTGCCTGCTGGAAATCACAGTAGAAGTATGCAAGAGCTGCGTCCATTCGCAATAGTTCGTCGATTACTGCAGATCTATCGAAGGGTCAAACACCAAGTTTTGCAGGAATGTAGATGCTCACGTAATAATGGTTTTCCCAGCTCCCACTGTGACCACAGCATGAGACGAAAAGACCCTGGTACAATGAAACATTGTCGACGTACGCACCTTTTCCGTTAAGCCAAAGTACTCCTCCGTTGGAATCCCGCCAACTGGCATACGCGGAGTCGGTAAATATCCAACTACAGGTATTCTCGTGGCGTTTCTTCCGTATGAAGTTGTGCTTGTCAAGACTGTCTATGTATGCCAGCCAGCGCAATGTGTCATCCTGGCGCGCGACTGTACATAATGTGAGAACTGACTTTCTACTGTCGAAGATCAGTTACCTTCTGCGGAATCCTCCCTGTTTTTCTGTTCTGTTAGAACCAGTTGTTCTACCCGCTCAATCCTCTGGTCCGATACAGCAACGGCGTTGCGGACATCTCGTACATGGTCTCTGGTATTCACTCATCGGGTTAGAAGACGTGTATAATCGTGAAATGTGTGAACATACACTGTGAGACTCTGAAGAATGATACCCATGTCCATCTTGGAACGTTGAAAGTTGGCAATATACGCCATAATCTTTTTCTCTCTGAAGGGCCACCCGAACTTGCCTCGTAGAGTCAACTGTCGTGACTCCAGCTTAGCTAGTAGTTCTGCCGACAAATTGTCACACTGGGTGAGTTTGGGTAACCAGAGAGAAGAAAGGTCTCGCGATGGTGTTTGCCCGCTCGCGTTGGGAGAAGTGGAGACGGACATTTGGGTCTTGATTGCTATCAGAACTTGTCGGTATTCTTTGATGTCTTTGATCAGATCTGCGCACGACTTTTCTGCTTTTATCACGGCGCCGGCATACTTGCAGAGATGAGAGAGGGTTGTTACCCCCACGTCCACGACCTGGATGACGGTCGCAGCACTTGAAAGCCCATCCATCTATGGTCCTCTATGTTCCTGTAGAAGATCAAGGAGGGGAATGGTTGGAAAGTCTTGCAAACGTGCTTCCTGTACTGCTCAAGCTATGCCATTAACACGCAGTGTCTGGCGCTTAGCTAGTCGGAGGGTGCGACATCTAAATCCGGATTTCGGGTGCTGTTTAATTGCTGTGCTCGGGAGTCGCTGGACGAAGTCGAGGCTAACACACGACGCGCTGCAGTCTAGCCAGCACTGTGGTCGGATAGTTTTGCACTACATATAAATAATATCAAGTCAAGTGGTGGTCGTGTTGCTGTGCAATTCGGTAGGTGCGGGTGCATTACGTAAAGCGATAAACGGAAGTGCAAGATTCAATCACAAGCAATCTCAGCGGCACTAACACTTGCACATACATTCTACCCCCCAAAAGCACAGGGCCTCAATACGTGGGCGTGTGCGGCCAACCGAAGTAAGCCGCCAGTATATACGTCCAACTCATTCATTGACCGACAGGTATCGAGCCCGAGAGATCCCCACTGTTCGGATACCCAGCGGATATATACCCAACACGATATGACATCTGTAGGTATACCGGACACAGAAGCTAAACCTAGGACCTTCGTTCTGGCATCCAGGGCCTCCAAACTTGCTCAGATCCAGACCAACATCGTCCGCGATGCGCTCGAGGCTGCATTTCCTACTTTCTCCTTCGACACTTGCTTCATGTCAACGGAAGGGGATAAAAACCAGTCTCAAGCATTGTATCTCCTTGGCGGAAAAGCGCTGTGGACCAAGGAGCTGGAGGTTGCGCTGAAAGAGAAAACCGTGGACATGCTTGTGCATAGTCTGAAAGACGTGCCCACGATTCTTCCCGAAGGCTGCGAGCTCGGTGCGATCATGGAGAGGGAAGATCCAGTGGACAGCTTGGTTGTGAAGCAGGCATTGCCATATAAAACGCTGGAGGAACTGCCAGATGGCAGTGTAGTTGGCACGAGCAGCGTTCGCCGAGTTGCTCAGTTGCGCAAGTCCTTTCCAAAACTTCGATTCTTGGATGTGGTACGTAGGCATAATACTGTTCGTCCATGTAGTTGAGTGCTGAGATGTGGTGCACACTAGAGAGGAAACCTGTACGTTCCGATCGTGTTGACGGCGTTTGATCTGCCTGCTTACACTCTCTAGAAATACTCGTCTTGCCAAACTGGATGCACCCGACGGTCCTTTCACGGCGCTCATCCTTGCGAAAGCTGGGCTTGTACGACTTGGGATGGGTAATCGCATCACACAAGACTTAGGCCCGCCGATCCTGTATCACGCGGTGTCGCAAGCCGCACTGGGGGTTGAAATCCGCTCAGACGACTCTGAAGTGCAAGAGCTGTGCAAAGCTCTCGTGCACCCCGAAACACAACTGAGGTGCCTTGCTGAACGTGCCTTACTGCGCACATTGGAGGGTGGATGCAGTGTACCCGTTGGGGTCCACACTGTGCTCACTGACACAGAGAATGGAACAGAAGGGTTGAAAAGCGGCTCATTACACATCACGGGCTGCGTCACATCGATCGATGGTTCTTTGCATGTTCAAGATACGTTGATCCAGCAGGTACACAACGCAGAAGAAGCAGAGCAAGCAGGGCTAAAGTTGGCTACCACCTTGATAGCCAATGGTGCGAAGACGATCTTAGATGATATCAATCGGGACAGGGCAAAGCGGGCTAGTGCATAATGAAGACTGTGGCAATGTAATCATATTTCACTGGGGTCTGATATGATAGTCTCTATCATGTACATAAAATAGAGCGAACGGAGTATTTGAATGGATGTCCTCCTGTTGTTCAACGTTCGAAGGAGTAAAATGATGACTTAGAACGAACGATGTCAATGAATAACAGGGATATTAGTCTACCTCTCCGCGAGCGCCTGCAGTTCCCTTGGGAATCGTATGGGCAGCAGGTGACTCTAAGGCAGGGAGGACACAAAGACATTGTTGAAGAAAACTTCCGTTCGCGAGCTTTTTGAGGTTGGTGTTTCTGTTTACAGTTATTTGTACATTGCCAAAAGAGGACACCCCAACCTGTCCTGAGACACGACTCAAAGTTGCGGACTTGGTTAGGTACTGGCATGGCCTCCATCTCAGCCCGGCGTCTGCGCAAGGAGCTTAGTGAGATCAATGTTGAAGGATGCCCAGCTGGTTTGTCGGACGCGTCCTTTTCCTTGTCCATTGCGTTAATACCCATTTGATACAGGCATCAAGCTCCTTAGCGCGGACGATTTTGAAACTTGGCGCTTTTCGATAGAGGTCTTGGGCGAGAGTTTATACCAGGTATGTCTAAAGCAGGTATTTTCTATATCATATACATATGACGCATGCCAAGGGAGAGGTCTTCAAGCTCATGTTTCGCTTCGATGCCAACTATCCCATATCTGCACCTGCCGTACAGTTTGTTGTTGATCAGACAGTGCAAGCGCCTATCCATCCAGTGTGTATACCATTCATTGTACGTACGCGTGAGTCCTGATGTCTACTACAGCATATATATTCCAACGGACATGTAAGTGTTATCAGTGGATGTCCGTCGTGTTATCTGTGTTGATCCTTTAGATCTGCGCTTCTATCCTTGG
>JADGIP010000748.1:0-12109 GCA_016618355.2 Astraeus odoratus | reverse complement strand
GCGGCCGAGTTGATTGAGCATCCATACCTGATTCTACCAGAGGGCTGGATATTCAATGACTTTAAATAGGGGTACATAGAAGCAAGCCTTGCACAATTGTTGTCACTTGCCATCTTTTCAATTCGCCTTTCTTCTAATCATTGTTTCATCTGCCGGCTTATAAGTTTTGTACTCGCCCCAGCATGTATTGGTAGTAGCGCTGGTACGCGAATCTGAGTATTCCTCTGCTAGCCACTGCCGACGAGAATGCCTCAGTTAACTAAGTTAGCAGTAATTACATCTCCAACGGCGATGATAATCATGAGCTGACACTTGGCTAGTATGCTTTAGTGAAACCAGGCCATGGCGTATAACAACAATTTCAATTTCAATGACGTAATCACGCTCTGCTCCAACGGCACCCTTGGAAAGTGATTCCAACTGGAAGTTTTGTCTGGTGGAAGGAGGGTATGTCCTGCATGTCCTGTGGACTAGGGTGACGATATGCATGCTCACCTTCTCGTCATAATCTGACCAATAATCGTCTTGGAATTCGACTTCAAAGGGTGTGCCAGATTCGGGGCCTTTGCATATCCAAACACCCCTCTGTAACTCGGTCAGCTCAAACGCAGTTTGGTGGAGACCGCTTTTAATTCACAGGATCAAAATCGGCGAATTCAAGGCCCCTGCATTCAATGGTCACCAGTCCTGCAAAGTCCCCCGAGTCGGAATCGCTGTATGGACGGACAGGAACAGAAATGTCGAATTTCGCAGAATTCTCTCGCTTGCAGGCCCCACAACGCCAGACCAAGTGCGCAGTTCCGTGCTTACTTCCGCTGACTTCGCGTTCTTGCTGAATGGAAACTCGTCGAAAATGTTTTATGCTGTAGTCGTGGAATACTCACCACCCGATTGAGTGACACAAGCTTCGCGTGCGTTTCATGGCAACTGGTACAGATTACCTACCAGACAGATGGAAACAGAGTCGCTGGTGCTAACAGAGGGGATTATCATTCACCTTGAAGAAGTACTCGAAATCGGGGTCCCGAGGTTGTAGATCGGTGACCCCTTCGAGCTCTGCCTTGATCTCCAGCTTTAAACGCTAGCAGAAGACATGGAGACGCTGACGTTCGACACATGTACGAGCACTTACTACCATGACTTGGGATCGATACTATGGCAAGATGTGTGATCTGTTCGATTAGGAGATATGTATGCTTGTTTGCAAGTCGGACATGTGACAGACTTCCATTTTCGTATTTGCTTTCCGAACTGAAGAACTGCTTAACTGACACACCCAAAAAGCTTCAGCGAGCATGTGGCGGGCTTTGCAATGTCGCAGTGGACGCTCATTCGCCAAAGCGAGGTTTATACATGCCTCATCCCCTCGAGAAGGGCGACAGGTCAAGCGCAAGATCTTATTGGCGTCCGAGGTGGCAGAATGGGACTTGGACGAGGACTTTACGGAGTTCCAGGGAGACGATATACCTACTGCTGGGCACATGTACCTACATCAGCAGCGGCAGGTCGCATATTATCTGCGTCTTATTGAAAACGAAATGCCGAAACTAGTCGGTAAGTTTCATGACGAGTTGACCGGTTTATGTACTGAATAATAACTGTAGCATTCCGCAAGCCCTTTGTACCACCCTCTACTGTCACGCCGCTTGTCGTTAGATCAATAGACTATGCCGGAGAGAACCACCCAGTCACCGTGAAGCACTCCATCACGGTTCCAGTTGCTCATCTACCTCTGAAGAACGAGGCTGCAATCCACAAGGCGAAACTACTTGCTGGAGTTCGGTGGTCGGAGGAGCCGCCGAAGAACTCTGGAGTACTGGGTAGCGCCGAGGAGAGCAAGCACGGATATATACGTGTTTCATGCGAGGACTTCCCTCAACCGTCGATGAACCTGAAATGGATCAGTGATACGATCGATAGACTCGTCGCAGAAGCAAACGTGGGTCGTTAGCACTAGATGCCCGTTCGTGTTCCTGCTCACGTTTTGTCTAGGATGAGAGTCACGCGGGCTATCAAGACCTTCCACTCGATAAGAGGCACCTGGAAGCCAAGATCATGAAAGCTAAAAAAGGGGAACATGCACGAGGCAGGAAGCATCGACCAAGTATAAAGGACTTTCCTAAGGAGTGGCTCCCAGAGTTCGCAGGACGTGATGTACAGCCCGTTTCCAGCTCGTGATCTTTCATATAATCAATTGGTATCTGACGACTTGGTATTGCTTGAGCGGGACAGAACGCGCATGGTATGATTTGGGGTTGGGGCGTCTTTCGCCTAACACTGGAAGGTTAGTTTCAAAGCCATGGTGCATGCACCATCATAGGCCCCTCGTACGACTTGCACCAGCAGAAAGAAAGCAAATGTCTTCCACTAACTTGTTGATCGAATAGTTATTGTTCTGCATCCAACTGGTATCTCGTCGTCAGCGAGTGATGACTCGTTCTCGTACATGAGGCTCATCCAAGGCCTTTGACTATATAACCGCGCACTGCAAGGTCGAGGGAATACCAATATTCAAGTAACCTGTCCGAGATTTGTCGTCTCTAAGAGGCCTGCGCCGATCCTTGGAAATGAAACGAATGATTAGCCGAGGTAGATGCTCCTTGACATAGTTGTAAAAGCTGTAAATGGAGAGCGACTGCTCTCGTCGATGCACAGTGAAATAGATACGACTTCTGACAGGGTATCGAATTTCAATGTTTCGCAGTTTTGAAGGAACATATCACCATATGCATGTAACCCAATTTGATAGACAGAGAGCCCAACATTCTATCGTAATCTAAGAAATACAGTATAGCAAGCGGGCTTAAACCCTCAAGAAGATAACGTTGGTTCCAACGATTCTTACGGCACTGCAGCGGGACACCTGATCTCGTGGACCGCTGAATTAGATGGCCGATGAAGCGAACAGGACCGACTTCGATTCCAACCTTAAGTTAAATCCCTGTCCTACGAACTTCCGTTGTAATATTACGCGTTGTATAACTAATCGAGTTCTACTGTCGCAAACGTAGAAATGGGTGAAGCATCGGTGCCGCTCTCGTTGTTCTTGAACGAGGTGGATACGACTCCTGCTGGAGTACTTTTTGGCGGATTTCAGGTGATATTATCAAGCACGTCGCAGTGCGAGCTGGCCTGATTCAACGGGTAGCCATCCATGCATGTAGACCCATTGGACTAATCGAACGTCTCCTCCACCACACCACCATTACGATGTCACGCAACAATGTCCGGTAAAGCAAATGCCTTCGTCCACAATACTAGCAATTGTTAGTACCACCCCAACGAAATGTACAAAGCCGATGCCGATAGCAACAGCTGCGGATTGTGGAAAGTCGGGCTACTCGTGTAAGGGGATCGCTGAATTCATGTACGAGCCATCACAATGCTTGGTAATTTGCAAGTCGAACGCGTTGACGTGCTAGTCCACCAGGCAAATCCTCGGGGAAGTATATCGGATGTAGGTGCAACGTGTTGGCGAGTCCAAAGCGGGAATACTAAGACGGAAACAAAGAACATTCGTGGGCCTTTATTCCCCTTCCACACGCGCCCGGGGAAGCAATTCAAAGCACATCAGCCTTTGAAGTAGATATAAAGCCGGTGAGGTGGCATGGAATGAGCAGCAATTCCTCAGCAGTCGCGGGCTGGACCCTACTGTGCCATCCTAATCATGATCGCGTGCAACTCCGCAGACGCCCGTACTGCTCTCATGGCCAGCTACTTCTCCCGCTATCCACACCTTCAAGCGAGCGCCATCGCCAAGGCGATTTTCTCTCGGACGCCACTGTGTCAACGCAACGTAAACATACCAGATGCGGTATCTCAGGAGCAGAAGCCAGAGGCAGACACCCCTTTCTGTGCGGAGGGGAGCAGCCGTTTGGTGTTCCAGGGCAGGACGATATATAACGCGAGCATTGCCCCGGCCATCACCCCTATGTGCACAAAGGTAGACAGCGACTCCAAACAGGAAGGGGTTCAGAAGCCGCGTAGCATGACGGCATTGGAGGAACTGGAAAGAATCGATGCGGAGGAAAGGAGGAGAGAGGAGCAATACGTGCATTTGACGAAGCTGGCAAACCGCGGCTTAAATGCGACGTCCAAGTGCTCTGGCCTGGTGTCGGAACACGATTGGTCAAGTAGCGTTGGTGACGGGGCTTCTTATTCGGGGTCGGCAACGGGGACGGGCTTACAGACGTCGGACGCAGACGACGTGATGGCACAGGAGATGTTTGAACGCTACATCAAAGTGGAGGAGTGCATGGAGGGCTGCAGGGTGTAACGACCAGCCGGTCGAAGTCGTTCGTTCTGTCGTTGTTCGGATGTCTACCTTAAAATATTCATACGGTAGCTAATGTACTAATATGACACGTTAATGTTAGCGCGGCGGAGTCGGTTATTTGTTACCGCCACCAGAGCCAAACAAGGACAAGCTGTGATTGGGCGACAAGTCCTCCACTTCTTTCCTTTCCCCCGCTGTGGTCAACCCCAAAACTGGTTTTCCTCCTCGTCCTCCTCGTCCCTTCACAATTTGGTAGAAACTGACCGTCGTGCTTATGGCTGATTCCTACTCTAACGGCTATGCCAATGGCACTGGCCCGTCTCTTGCTCAGTCCAACAACACGAACATGCCTGTCACTCGCAAAAAGCTTGCAGGCTACGTCGGTTTCGCAAACCTCCCAAACCAGGTACACAGGAAGAGCGTGCGCAAGGGCTTTCAGTTTACTGCCATGGTAGTTGGTGCGTCACTCGTCAATGCATGCCGAGTCTTCATTCTCATCTTAACCGAAGGCGAGTCGGGCTTGGGCAAGTCCACCCTCATCAACACCCTTTTCAACACCCCTCTCTACCCTCCGAAGGAGCCCCTGCCACCGTCCGCGGAACGTCCCAAGACAGTTGCTATTGAGAGCATCGGAGCGGGTTCGTCGCTCCCTCGTACTGAACCAAGATTCCCGCTGTTCTTACCTTGACGTCCTCAGACATTGAGGAGAATGGTGTCCGTCTACATTTAACGGTCGTAGACACCCCCGGCTTTGGTGATTTTGTCAACAATGACGAGAGGTGTGTGTCCTGTCCTGTCCTGAAAGAGGGTTCCATCTAACTACCAAAAAAAAAAAAAAAACAGCTGGCGGCCTATTGTAGAAAACATCGAGTCACGTTTCGACTCCTACCTGGAGCAAGAGAACCGTGTCAATCGGCAGAAAATCGTGGACAACCGCGTCCACGCTTGCCTGTACTTCATTCAAGCCACGGGTCACTCGTAGGTGTTTTCGTGTCTCGGTCGCCTTCTCACCACCTCATTCGGATGCTAGGCTGAAACAGATTGACATCGAATTCATGCGACGTCTCCACACGCGTGTCAATCTCATACCCATCATTGCTAAAGCTGACACGTTGACTGATGAGGAAATACGAGAGTTCAAGGCTAGGGTGAGACGTTTTCCACCTGTTTGCATATCAAAATGACCGAACAGCACTGTATTAGATTCTTGCTGATATTGCGCACCACAAGATCCACATTTTCCAGGCCCCCACTTACGAAAACGAGGATGAAGAGACCATTGCTGAGGCAGCTGAGATCGCAAGCAAGATTCCCTTTGCGGTCGTCGGTTCAGATCGTCTGGTCGAAACGGACGATGGCCGTGAAGTCCGTGGCCGTGCTTACCCGTGGGGTGTCATTGAAGTCGACAACGAAGACCACTGTGATTTCGTAAAGCTTCGCCAGATGCTCGTCCGCACATACATGGAAGAATTGAGGGAGTATACGAATGACGTCCTCTACGAAAATTGGCGAACGGAAAAGCTTCTCAGCATGGGTGTTGCTCAGGACTCGAGTGTCTTCCGCGAGATCAAGTATGTATTTTATATTTTTATTTTTACGCTTCATATGTCACCTGTCTGACGTTCGATGCTGTAGTCCTTCTGCAAAGATCCAGGAGGAGCGCATCATGCACGAAGCCAAGTTGGCCAAGATGGAGGCCGAGATGAAGATGGTCTTCCAGCAAAAAGTGCAGGAGAAGGAGTCCAAATTGAAGCAGTCAGAGGAAGAGCTTTACGCTCGCCACAAGGAAATGAAGGAGGCTCTCGAAAAGCAGCGCTCCGACTTGGAGGAGAAGAAGCGAAGAATCGAGAGCGGCCGACCGCTCACGCCCGAAAAGAATGCGGTAAGTTATTTCCGACCTAACTTGCTTGCCGGTGTCTTACGGCCGGATCTGCAGACCAAGAACCGTCGCTTCCTTCGGTAGAGAATTACCCGCCTGGCGTAGGTCGAGCTTATATGCTATTATCTCCACAGAGGTTGGTACCACATCTTTACATCTTCGCCCTGGTGCCCACCAGCCCTAGTCTGCCGTTTAGTACACTTGCCCGCGTAAATTGTCGTTGTGCTTTTCGCTCGTTACACATCCGCCTGGAATATTTTCCACACTCGTTTGAATCGATATCCGGTTTGGCTACTGTCTCTTCCATTTAGTATGACCCTATCACAGAACGTCTGCCGTGAAGCATTGGGTTTTTTTTTTTTTCTTCTATGTTTTGATTTGTTTCTTTTTTCCTCTTCTCGATGCTTGTGACTGGATGAACGAATATAATATCATGTTATACCCATAATGAACCACGTGCACGGCAGGGGGCATCAACAGAGATAAACAGATAATCGGAGTGGCGTACAGAGACCAGAAAGGCTTACCTCGCGAGACCAACGTCCTTGCAAGGCGAAGCGTCATGGATAACATTCAGCAGCTCCTCTCTGCCCTCGATGTGTTCTCTCGGGCACCTGACAAGACTTCCCTGGAACACGCAAATTCTTGGCTTCAGGACTTTCAGCATTCTGTAAATCCACTTTCGCCCTTGGCCCACTCTGGCAACAAGGCCATCTGACTTCGTCCTCCGTTCCCGTCCTAGCCTGAGGCATGGTCGACTTGCAACGTCCTCCTGCTCTCTCCAGATGCTCCCCCAGCGGCAAAGTTGTTCGCCGCACAGTCATTCAGATCCAAAGTACGTCGATCACACTGCGTCTGTCTACCCCCCACGTCTCCTTCCTACTCACCCAACTCAGGTCACGTACGATCTTCATCAAGTTGACACCGTCAACCTTCTTCCGTTGCGCGACACTTTGATCACCGCTTTGGAGAGGTATCATGCCGGCCCAAGGACCATAATCACCCAGCTCTGTCTGGCTATATCTGGTTTGGCGTTACAACTCCCTGCCTGGGACAATGTCGTCCAAACAATGATCGAGACGTTTGGTACAAATCCTGCCACCGTGCCCGCCCTCCTACAGTTCCTCAAAGTACTACCGGAAGAATTGACTGGTAATACGAGAATACCTGTCACTGTGAGTGGCCATGTAGTGAATCTTGTCTCCTCTTTGATGACCAGTGCCTAGGACGACGAGTATCGTGAAAGATCTGCCAAACTTCTCACGCAAAATGCCAAGCAGGTCGTTGATCTTCTGTCCATGTACTATCGAGCGTCCGGTATGTTGACGTTTTCCCTCTTTCCAGGTTTCGGCGCTGATCGTGTGAACCCTTACTAGGTGTGACGCCTGCGGTTCAAAACCAGATATTCGAGTGCTTGCGAGCTTGGATAATCGTAGGAGAAGTGGATATCGCTACATTCTGCAAGTCCCCACTTTTTAATGGTGTCTTTGATGCGTTAGGCGCCGACGAGCTGTTTGACGCTGCCGTCGACGTTATATGCGAGTTGATTCACGAAACCCAGGAGATTGACGACAACATGCCTGCTATCGAAGCCATCGTTCCACGTGTAATTGCCTTGAAATCACAATTAGAAGAGGAGAAAGAGGACCCCGATAAAATCAGGGGCCTGGCGCGAATCTTCGCAGAGGCAGGGGAGACGTACAGGCTCCTTATCGTGCGTCATACCGAGACATTTTATCCGATCGTTGCAGCTATCGGACAGTGCTCTGCGTATCCAGACCTGGATATAGTACCAATCACATTCCCCTTCTGGATGCGGTTGGCGCAAACAATTGGCAAGAAGCCTTCAGTGGCTCCATCATTGTTGGAGGCATACAAGACGCTCACAAATGTCATTATTCGCCATCTGCGATTCCCTGCCGACATGACCACTATGACGGGTCAGGAGGCGGACAACTTCCGTTCTTTCAGACACGTCATGGGTGACACGTTGAAAGACTGTTGTCTCGTCCTTGGTGCAGATGCATGTCTTCTGAACGCGTACGGTCTCGTAAGGTATGCCCTTTCTGGGAGTCCTACTGCTGTCTCTTGGCAGGAAATCGAGGCACCCTTATTTGCAATGCGTTCGATGGGTGCGGAAGTGGATCCCTCGGATGACAATACTGTTCCTAAAATCATGGACTTGATTCCTTCGCTTCCGAGTCATCCCAGAATTCGGTATGCTGCACTGCTCATCATATCTCGATATACCGAATGGGTCAATCGCCACTCGGACTACATTTCCTTCCAACTTCAGTATATATCCGCGGGTTTCGAGGATCCGGACACAGAAGTAAATGCGGCTGCGGGTCAAGCACTGAAACACCTTTGTCAAGACTGCAAGCAGGTGAGTCCGCTGTTCATTTGATCTACTCCCTTATTCACTTGACCATGGCTTCCAGCATCTCACAGATTTCCTTCCAACTCTACATACATTCCTCAAGACGACTGGATCGAAGTTAGTTCAGGAAGACCGGCTTCAAGTGTACGAAGCCATTGCATATGTCATCTCTGCTATGCCAATGGAGAAGGCAGCCGAATCCCTGAAGACCTTTTCCTTGGACATCCTGTCACAGATTCATGCTATCACCGGGAAGACTACCCCTGTCACAAAGCAAGAACTCAAAGATATAGGCAGTAAGGATACTCTGACTTACCATGTCAGCCCAGCTTACCACTTTCAAAAAGACGGTTTAGAAAATATGGAAGTTATGTTGCACGTCGTTGGTCCATTTGGTGATCATTTACCCACGACTTGCGAGAATAGCTGCCAAGAAGCTTGGTTGATTTTCGATGCCTTCATAGCCAAGTATGCTTTTGATTATGACACGACGGAACGGACAACCCGCGTGCTACGACCTGGCCTGGCGCTCTTTGGCCGGTCTGCTCAACCTATTGCACCATCGGTGTTGACCCGGATGACCACATCCTTTGAAGCGACTGGACTGTCTGCTTTCTTGTGGATCGCAGGAAAGATTGTCGGCAGGTTTGGTAAAGAGTCCGAATCGGTACTGCAGAGTTCCATCAAAAGTCTATTTGAACGATCTACAAATAAAATAGTCGCCCTGCTGCAAACAAAGGCACCTAGAGACATGCCAGACGGTACGCTCCATCTAGGTGTATATGTCGCTTGACTCAATCCCCATGCAGTTTTGGAGGATTATGTGCAACTTCTTCTGCAACTTGAAGATATTGCCCCAGATATCTTTTACCAGTCTCCGGCCTTTCCACTTGCTTTCCAGGCGTCGATGACCGCCCTGGGTCTTATCCAGACTGATCCCGTTTTTGCAACCTTAGACTTGTTCCGGAATATAGTTACCCACGACTGCTTTTCTCCATCTTCTGCTCAGGACCCGAAGGATGCCCTCTGTGCAGCTGCCATCAATGCAGTGATGGAAGAGGAAGGTCTCAAATTTGTTGGCTACTTGCTCAATGGCCTGGTGGGGGACTTCCCTGAGGATGCTACGTCTGTGGTTGTCTGTATCATTCGCTCGTTAGCCGCACTGTACCCTTCGCAACTGGTGCTATGGTTGCCGCCAGTCTTGCAACAACTTCCCTTGACAAACGCACCCAACGATGCCAAACAGCAATTTCTATTAGACGTATCGAAGTAGGTGGCGCGTCGTCTTTGCAACGTCCCAAGCTAACTGTCCTCGTCGTAGTGCTGTTAATTCGAGACAGTTTGATAGGGTGAAGTATGCCATTCTGGGCTTCAACCGTGCGTCTAGGAAAGCACGGGACCGGCGGCGCGTAGCTCCACTGAACGAGTAGATGTCGTTATAGCTAGGAGAATTTACCCCACCTTTCATATCACGGAGAGCATGTACCTGAAGCAGTAATCGTTTGAATGTAGCCAAGTATTTTATTGGGTTAGTTTGTGAGCTGAACGGAAGCCGGAAGCCGGAGGTCCGGTGGGACCGTTGCTGTTCTGACAATTCCCGATTTGGCGAGCCCGGAGCGGCACACACTCTCATACGGAAAGTTTCGCGTTCGACTACTTGCTCTCATCCAAACCCACTTCGGAACCCACCATGTTTCGTCACTCTTGTCAATCCATCATCTCCAAAGGTGCGCACAGCGGGACATAATAACACTGTTCTCATTGCAGCCTTTAGCCGGTCGCCGCTCATTCGCCAGTTCGACCGCTCGCAGGAGCTACGATGATACCATCCACAATCTGCGTATCCATAAAGACACCAAGGTACTCTGCCAGGGTTTTACCGGGAAGACTGTGAGTTAGCCGTCTGCACGGCAGTCCTGCAAGGGGAAATGCTTACCGGAAGCATAGGGCACCTTCCACTGCAAAGAGGCACTAGCCTACGGTACTAGGATGGTCGGTGGTGTTTCACCCAACAAAGCCGGGCAGACGCATCTTGGGCTCCCTGTCTTCGGCTCGGTTCGCGAGGTATGCGGAACTTACTTGCTTGTGACACGTGTTTGGATCAATCTACGCTTCGTCAGGCCGTCAGAGAAACTCAGCCTGATGCTACCGTCCTCTACGTTCCACCACCAACTGCTGCAGACGCTATTATCGAGGCTATTGAGAATGAAATCGGTTTGATCGTCTGCATAACGGAGGGCATCCCTCAAGCGGACGAGATCAGAGTAGGAAAACCAGGTTATCAAAATGCGCTTTCGCTGAACCTTAGTCGTACAGGTAATGAATGCTCTGAAGAGCCAGTCAAAATCTCGTCTAGTTGGCCCCAATTGTCCTGGTGTCATCAACCCGTTGGGTTGCAAGATGGGTATTCAGCCCGGACACATTCACAAGCCCGGAAAGATTGGTAAGTAGGAACAGCTATGAGAAGCGAAATATCTCAAACTTCCTGCGTTAGGAATTGTCTCCCGGTCCGGGACTTTGACATATGAGGCCGTTGCTCAGACAACTGACGCTGGGCTCGGACAGTCACTATGCGTTGGCATTGGCGGTGACCCCTTCCCTGGCACGCAACACGTTGATGTCATCAAGGTGTTCCTCGAAGATGAAGCTACGCAGGGTATTTCTGGTCTCCTTCCGATGTCATTTTGTATAGTGCTAACAGTTTGCCAGGAATTGTTCTCATTGGCGAGATTGGCGGCTCCATGGAGGAAGAGGCCGCCGAGTACTTGGAAAAGTACAATAAGACGCGCCAAAATCCCAAACCAGTGGTAGGTTTCATTGCTGGCCGCACCGCACCTCCTGGGCGTCGTATGGGCCACGCTGGTGCCATCATCTCCGGCGGTAAAGGCAAGTGCACAACGACCGTATATTGGCTTTTCCTGATTCCCCTCCCAGGTGCTGCCTCGGATAAAGTAGCCGCCCTGGAGAAGGCCGGTGTCATCGTCACCGACAGTCCAGCCAAGATTGGTGCAGAGATGCTCAAGGTCCGTGCCTCCAAAACTCAGACCAGGACAGACATGCTTACAACGGTCGTCTGTAGGCTATGAAAGCTGCTGGTCTCGTATAGATAGAATTACCTTATTGCACCACCTATATACCGAGCTAACGATGTTAGACGTTGGAACTCTCGTAGTCTTGCAGGCCAAAAAAAAACTTTATAGTTCCGCTTATATAATCGCTGGTGTATACGCTTCATGCACTACCATGTCATAACTAATGGATGATACGACGTCGCCAGCGCTGTCGGAGGCAGCAGCGTACTTGTCGCATGCACCATCGCTTCCTAAACTGTCTAACAGCACAAAACTTGAGGTCGATCAAGGTTTTCTGATGATATTTGGGTCTCAGCTTACTTGCCTCGAATGCCCCAACAGCTCTATGGACTGTACAAGTTCCTTACGGTGTCCTCACTACCCCAGACCTCGCGACCGTCAATATTCGATATGACGGGACGTGCCAAGTGGGACGCCTGGAACAACATAGGGCATACTTTCGGTGATCGCAAGGCAGAGGCCGAGAAGCGATATCTGGATAT
>JADGIP010000747.1:0-12177 GCA_016618355.2 Astraeus odoratus | reverse complement strand
ACCATGTAGATCCTATGGTACCTCTTTATGCCACAGTTACCCCTGATGATGTTCAGCAAGTCATGATCATAACTTTCCCAAGGACTGCCCCCTGCCACTTGGGCTTTGATTCTAATGCAGACCTGTATATTGTGACTGGGCCCCTCCTGAGATCATCACACCCTGTCACTAGCTGTCCCTGATGGGCCTGAACCCTCCCATCCACTATTGTCATCTACAACTGTAGCTGGTCATCCATACTTTCCCTATTACCTACAATCTTGGGGGAGCTTGGCTCTTGCTGAGGATGGGCCTATAGTGCCGCTCCCCAGTCCATGACCCATTGGGTCTTCCTTTTGCTTGTACTCATATCAGGTCAGACTTTGTCTTCCATTACCTAGTGTCATGTTCTGGCTGGTAGTTGCCATCTTGTTTTCCCCTTAGGAGTTGCACACAAGATGGCCAGGATTGAGTTAGTAATATGGACTGTAGGTCACAGCCTCTCTGCTGCTCAGTTCATCAGCAGCATAGTGTAGCATAGCATGTACAACCTGAAATACACTCAAATTTACAAAAATCCAGAGGGGAACAGATGCCTTGATAGAGAATGCCTGTATGCCATGGAAAATCACAGTAAGTTGTTCTCACAAATTCCAACTTTGCAAGCAAGATGTTATGGATTCAACAACAGTCAAATTCTTAATACAGGATTGCTGCAGTGTCCATTAGGGTGTGTAGCTTACATACATAGAAGGTCACATCTGTCTAATTGTACCGAAGCCACAAAGATTCCAATCTGTGAAATTGATCACCATCAATGGTGAGCTGATGTAACAAGAGGTCAGCTGCAGTTTTACATTTTAGGCACAAAAAGAGATATACCCAATGGTACAGTGCCTGCAGAAGGCGTTGAATTGACATCTTAAGTGCTTGTTGATCATCAGGCAGTGGGTCCACTATGGTCAGCAGCGGGCCGGCATGTGTCAGATGATTTCCATCATCATCCCGAGTATATAACCCAAACCGCCACCGGCATCCATCAGAAAAACAATGTGGAATAGTCTGGATGCTATAGGACATGGGTTATCCAGCACGAACAAAAGTGAGCTTAGTAGAGGCCTCGCACCCTGTCACCTGACTCAGAGCAATAGCCTGACTCGTAGCTTCAGGCCGGGTGTAAAAGAACAGTTCATAGCTTGCTTCTGCTAAAATGATATAGTTTTTGGCACACCACCTCTGCTTGTCGAGTGGTGCTTGTAGTAACTCAGCTAGATGAGATGGTCAGAGCAACATCACCCCCAATTCCGTGCTGAATCATACCGCAATCTCGCTCGTGTTCATAAGAACAAACCACATAACCGACAGTCCCATTAAGCCACACTTCAAATTGGGTCTGGGGATTCTTCCCCATTACACCGTCGCCAGCTGTTATCTGCATGCCGTGGAGGACTGCCACAGAAAGCTTTGCGGGTGAGTCGAGACAGATATTGGTAATCGTGTGAAGGACGTGAGCAAAGATCATTCTGGGTCCACATTCCGGCTGCGCAAGTGCATTGTGTGGTCAGGTTATACCAGCTGCTAGAGCGACTCACCATCATACCAACAGTGCAACGGATCTGAGTGATCTGCGCAGCAAGATGCTCAATATGTCTGGGATCGATAGTCGGAGCTGACACGCGCCCTTGCAGCTCCGGATGTGGACGCGCTGGTTGGACTCCCATTTTTGAGAGATCAGCCCATGTTACTGCAGAAAACGGAATTTTCTGAAAACTACCTGAGGAGACACGCAACCCGTAGCTATGTCACTCACAAGCTTGTTTCCATTGCCAGGGCCAGTATACGGCGCATCAATGGGTTCCATCACGGGCTCCAGAAGCTCTGTTTCAGCCTCAATCCGCCAGATTGTTCCCTCCTGTAATTCTTTCCCCCCCTGGTGCTGAATGAGGGTGCTTAGTTGCTCCGCTGATTTGCCCTTATCGACTGCGGCCAACTTTTGTGGAGTGAATGGCGCAGTGCCACTTTGCAGATGGGAGACAGCTGCCTCGTGAGTGATGAGAGGCCGGGCAAGGTTTGGCGAAGAAAGGGCAGCGTGAGGGGAGGAATCTACGTTGATGACGGCAGGGGTCTGAGGTGTGGCTGGTTTCTGGACAAGTGCTGCTCCACGAGGTATCTCACGGGTAAAAGTGACAACTTCAGCCGAATACGAAGGAATCGACTTCCATAAACCGTGTAGATCCGTATACCAAGGGAATTGTTCGAGTACTTGCTCTGTGGTCCTGCATCAGCCAGAAAATTCGACAACCGGGAGAAGGCCCTACGGAGAATGTTTTCGTATCGAGGACCGCTGTACAGTACATGGCGCCCTACGCCGTTTCCTGTTTGAACAAAGCGTCCTGCAAATTCACTATACTTGGACTTGAGACTAAAAGAGAGCAAATTAGGGATAGACGCACAATGAAAGAAGAAAAAAATACTATTCGAGACGACTACAGACTGCATCCCGGAACTTATCCGGTACTGCAGCGTAGCTTTCACCATACTTGATGTCGTGTTTGAAAACAATCAGTGCAAGTACTTCGTAAATTTCTTGCTTCGTAACGTGCGTCCTGTTCTGAGATCTCGTGACCTCTTTGTCTTCGGGAAAGAGTACACTGAAATCAGCGGGGTGATCAACAAGCCACCTCACCATCTTCGATGTGCGTTCGACACCATCTGTCTCCCACTGGATCCTTAATTCAGGTTGGCCTTCCGTTGCTGCCTTACCATCGCGCCTACCGCTTTCTCCTTGGTTCCTTCCTGTCTTCCTCCCACGGGTATTTGCCGCAGGTGCTCCATCTACTATGGTATTGGTCTTGAATACACGCCGTGGATCGCGATTCCGCTGGCTGCGTTGAGGAGGCATTGAGATAACGACAAACAGTAGAAAGGGGTTGCGGAGAAACAGATGATGCCCACGTGGGAATACGGACTTGGCTATATGGAGTAAGCGAAACAAGCCCCGACCTGTGTCTGGCCTCGCACCGCCACCGTGCATTTCTCGAACGTACTTGTATGTATCACTCTTGGAATCTAACATCTATTCTGGGCATTGGATGCACAACCAACTGTTGTACTGGATCAACTTCTGTGGCTTTGCTTGTGCAAGACTTGTACCCAGCTGCTAGCAAGGGACTGGCTGGTACTCTTCCCTGTAACCGAAGCATTTCCCACAATGGCGACGGTGCCAGCCATTTGTGTACTCCAAGTCCCATATTCTCCCCTGCCATTCACCCAGTGAAAAGGAGCATATGCGTTGCATTCGGGCCGCATGGTTCCACTTGGAGGGAAAAATAATGTCCCAAAGTTACTGTCCCTGTTGCGCTTATCCCAGGATCCAGTGCATGCAGCCACAGGCGCTCAACAGACAACAAGACACACCGCATTCGTGGTTGGTGGGTCCTGTACAAGCCTATGTATCTCGTTCTTATAAATCTAATTTTCAGGAGCGACGCTGTCGTCTGCTCTCTTCCCATTCCGCTCCCAGGTCCATCGCCCCTCTGGTCGCAACTGATTGCTAGATCTTGTCAACCTCGTCACAGGCATGGATACTCTAGTACCGTGGCCCCGTTCTTTCTCCCAGGGAAATTTAAGGGCTTCCTGCGACCCGTCGCCACCGACCTTGTACAACCCAAAGTTCGATGGTTTCCCTTGGGATAGCAGTCTGATCCACAACGAGTCGCTGTACGAGAGAGAGGGGAGGCTGCACCGCGAAGAAATGGTGCGGAAGTTCATCAAAGCCGAGAGGCGGAGACAGAAGTGCGCAAACTTCTGGGAGGCTCTGAAGTGTCTGTTCTGTGCGCCACATGTTCTAATCCTCTGCGCGCTTTCTCCTTGCTAATGCCCACACGCTCTATATGCAGTCAGTGGCGACGGTCGGAAGATGAAACGCAAAAGGCGTAGCGCCACCCTTCCGTTCATACCTCCACAGGTTGGCGGTGCAGGTATCTTTCCCTCAACCCCCTCATCGGGCTTCGGACAAGTACCCGGATCAGGTGCGGAGTCGGCAGGTCTGCCAATGTGTCGTGTCATTGACACTTGTATTTCCAGGCCTTATTCCTCCTATCATGATCGACGCCACGCCAGCGCCATCTATGCAGCACGTCGGGACTCCCTGTGCTGCGCTTCTGCCCTGGTTATCTCAGGGAGGACCGCAGTTGAACCCTTTCTTATGTCACAGGTCCACGGGCCAGACATGCATTGTTTTCGACATCGGACGACCCCCAGCAGGGATCGAGTATATGGCCCCAGGGTCCGGTCCAATCCCGCTCGGAGCGCAAGACCTGGCGCAGCCGGCAACTGACCCTCTTACGACTGAGATACACATCGTAGGCATCGCGGACGACTCTGCGCCGACCTTTCCGTGGCCAATCCTCGTCCGCAATTCGCAAGGCGTCACGTGCTATGACGTTTTCGAGACGATTTGGAGGCATTTCCAGCGGCACATTACCACTGCCGAGTATAATAGTTGGTCGGGCCGGCGGCGAGACCTTGCAGCTCGTGCGTACTACAAGCGAGTGCATGAACCCCTTGATTGGAGTCGACCGTATGACATTCCAGGCGCCGGAGATGGGCTGCGCCGTATTGATTACATGGGAGATAAAGTCATGTTCCGAGGACTGGAGCCTTCTCCGTTGAAGGACGGCACCTGGTTAATGTTTGTTGGAGCCCCGTAAGATATGCTTCCTGCTTATGATATACATCACGATGTATTGGCCTCATGGCGATATTGAGGGTATGTTTGATTAACCATTTTAAGGAGTTCTCATTGCGACCGCATTTCATGAACGCGAAAGAGCAATAGTCCTGGACGTTGTAGCGCACGAACCATTTGATTATCATGTGCCCCAGTTGGCACTTTGCCAGTGGCCGGTGCGTGGTAGAAATTGCTCGATCTCGAGTATCTTCTTGCCAGCGAGATAGCGTCGTACACGCCGATCGTTCGTCAATGCATTAAAGGCTTGACTTCTACTACAAGCGCAGTCGCATTTCTGGCCATTAACCGGGTACACTGGGTCGAGGTTTCATAAGCTAGCCATGGCTGTTCTACGTATCGAGCACACACTTTACATTCAGGATAACGCAGTATGTGCACATAGCTGAATCTATCGACCCGAAGACGGCTGAGCTTGTCCTTCCTAGTCGTGGCAAGCATTTTTATCCATTTTTATCACAGGTTATGCCACCAGGATTTGGATCATCTACTACCCCGTAGACCTACCTGAAGCGTTTGACCTTAATCAACTGTACTTAAAAGGAGAAAATTGGTGATGTCTTCACGTCTTATAACACGTATCTATCTTGTCCCTTCTTGCTTACTATCAAAAGACCACTTAATTCTTACCGACAATTGCCCTTTTACCTGCTGTTGGACACCAGAGCATCTGTTGTCATGTACACATGCAGCGAAATATAAAGTATTTTGGTTGTTCGGTCATGCGTTGGCGGCCCGTCTCAAGAAATCGTCTTCTGACCACCCGTAACATTTCAACTTCTTCCCAAACGACCTCAGGATATCAGGGCGGAGGGTCGAATCCGGATATGCTGCGAAATAGTAGGTGAAGTCAATAGCAACTAGTCCTATGAAACGCACGTTTAAAAAATGTGATTGGCTAAGATCTTGTTTTGGTTACTGGGGTGCAAGAGATAACGGAGGCACTCACCCTATCTCCTTCATTTGGAGGATCAAAGCGGACAGCCGAGCCTGCAGCACTTGGATCATATGAGAAACCCATGTCCCTCATGACCTAGACGTTTTAATATGAGTGATACTGTCGGACAGTATGTTGCTGTCTACCTTCAGGAATTTCTGCCACTTGAGACTACCCAGTTTCTCGTTCATATGCGATAGCTGTAGCATGTACCCAACAATGGAGTTCCTCTCCAGCACATGAAATTTTTATGAGAGCACGTCACATGACCTCCTTGAACATCAGGTGTGACAATTCTGGTGACGGGGCAGCCCCTAGTAAACAACGTTCTTCTATACTACATCAAACCACAGGTACTCAACTGGAACAAGACATACTGCATTCGTAGTTTGCAGGGCTCTTGGAGTCTAATCATAAGGATTGACGGTCTCCCCTCATTACGCCCCCTATCATCATAGGACCTTTAATGGCTGTCCAATTGCAACTTACTGTTGGAACATTCTACACTTGTCGCAGGCGAGAGTGTTCTATACCTGCGTTGCCACTCTTTTCGCCGGGAAATTTAAAATTTACCTGCGAGTCATCGCGACTCGCCACCGACCTTCTACAATCCCAAGATGGACGGCTTTCCTTGGGATAGCAATCTGATTCCTGACGAGGACGAGTCGTTGGTTAAGAGGTATCCAAGGCCGCGCTACGAGAATGGTGTGGGTGTTCATCAAGGTAGAGAGGCAGAGAAAGAAGCATCCCAACTCCTGGGCGGCCCCGAAGTGCTTGCTGTGCGCCACATATTCTAAGGCTCTATATATATACTACTGGAATGGCACCATGTTTTTTAGCAGACGAGAGTGACTATATAATGGGTTAACATACCTTAGTTGGAGGGATAGAATGGCTGAAGTGTGAGGTTCGAAAACCAATATCGTCCTCTGGAACTACCTTAAGAGAGGTCACAAGGCGTGCTGTCGTTGGTCCGTATATACCCTACTAAATCTTAGATATGCAATCAGTAGCGACGATCGGAAAGTAAAGGGGTAAAAGTGCAGCAGCACTCTTCCGTTCATACCTCCACAGGTCGGCAGTGCAGGTATCTTCTCCCTCACCCTTTCCCGTAAGTCTACGGAACAGGTGCGTTAGTTTGCAAGTCCGCTAACGTCATTGCTGCTGGTATGTCCAGGCCTTATTCCTCCTATCATGATCAATGTCACTCCATCGCAATCCACGCAGTATTTCCGGACTCCCTCCATCTTGTCAATGCCTTGATTGTCTCAGGGAGGACTGCATTGAACCAGTTCTTACAACAGCTATACGAGTTAGAAATGCCTGCATCATCTTCGATATTGGACGACCACCAACAGAGATCGAGTGTATGGCCCCACATTCCGGTCCAATCCCTTTCGGAGCACAAGGCCTCGCACAGCCCGCAGAAAGAGTTACTTACAACTTATATGTATATCCTCCGCACCGATATTTCCGTGGCCGGTCCTCGTCCGCCATTTGCAGGGCGTCATGTACTGCGGCGTTTGATTTGGTGACATGACATGTCACCACTACCGAGTATAATAGCTAGTCAGACCAGCGGCGAGACCTAACCGCCTGATTGGAATCAATGTAGAAAGTTAGCTAGAAGTACCTTCAGCAGACAAACATATTATATGTAGCACCTAGAGATGGCTACAGTATATCAGTAAGGAAAGAATAAACTGGTAAGGAATGAGCTCACCCTCCGTAGACAGACAAGCTACTGAGGGACTGACGGTAAAAGAACGTAAGCGCATAGTGCGTCCTACTAATTATGTAATCCAATCTCCCACGAGCCAAAGTACTAGCTGACTGCACTGGTTATCCTATGTCAACAATCGACCATATGACATCCCAGGCGATGGGGATGGCTGGGCCGTATTGGCAACATGGAAAAGTTGAGTTGAACCCCCTCCACTGAAGGACGATACCTTGTTAATGTTTCCTGGAACCCCCTCCCCTGTTTATGATATACATCACCATGAATTCCCATAGCGATGTTGAGGGTGTTAACCATTTCGATGAGGTAACATTGCGAACGGACTTCATGCATGTCACAGGGCCATAGTCGTGGTATGTTTTTAGCACAGGAACCATCTTATCTTCTTATGCCCTGGTTAGCGCTTTGCCAGTGGCCGGTGCGCGGTAGAAATTGCTTGATATATATCAAGCATCAACGTGCTACCGAGCCGATAGAGTCGTTCGTGTTGATAACCTAACGCATTCCTATCCACTAATTAGGATACGAGGCTTCATAATTCGAGTTCCATCCGAATTTTATACGATTGGACTACTTGCCGGTATCAAAGCTGATTTTATGAAGGGACTGCATAAAATCGCCTTTGAACTCGTCCCTGATAACAGAAGATGACGCTAAGTAGGATGTGAATTATTCCTGGTTAGTGTGTAGGTGCTGGCGCTGAGGTACGACCCTAGAGCATTGCGAGGAGAGCGAATGGCGTTGTTTTGGATGAGATATGTTCCAATTCAGATGGACTATGTCAACTGCTGTTGGTGCAACCTTGTTATCTGCCATTTGAGAGTGCAATGTGTAGGTTACACGGGTCACACATGCATCGTTTTCAACATCGGACGACCACCGAGGAAATGCATAAGTAACCTATCCTCACTACACTCACCGGGGTGCATGACGATAGCTCCGATATCGCAACCCCACGATGTCATGATTTGCATTTGCCAGCTCCCTAACCCGTTCGTTCTCTATTCTCTACTTCGTTTGTTAACCTAGGGAAGCGGCGTGAAATAGCTCGGTCAATTCCAGTGTTCACAGTTGGGACGCTTGTGTAATTTGTGGCAACGTGAATTCCATTCCCGTACCGCTTATGATTACCCAGAAGTATCTGGATTCTAAGTCCAGGTCCGTCGTAGGTGATGGTTTTGCGTTCCATGGGACCCGCGGCAATTCTGCTGAACGCAGAAACCGACGGGAATTGGGATACGTATGCGATGGACATTAAAACGGTCTTGAGGGACCTACTGCACTCTGTCGTGGATTTCATGTGCTATAAAGCAGTGTCTCGTTCTATCTTGGTCCCGTATAGGCGGTCTCCCCCGGCTTTTCCGTCATCGTCACTGCACTTTCACAGAGCACCGTTCTGGCATGGCCAAACGTTTTAATATATCCTCTCATACACCAATCTTCTCTGTACGTGCTCGGGTTACGGGCAACTTCCCCAATGTTTCCGATGAACTTCCACTCCGCCTCATCGATATCGGTCAAGAGAACGCCTTCCGGGGTGAGCGCTGGCCGGCTTTCAAGAGGGAACCTGCTCTGTGAAGATGCAGGTGAAGTTGTTGATTTTCAAGTGTGTCGAAGACGAAGAAGCAATAGCTGACAATTTTGCTGGGATACTAGGCAGTGTCCATTGAGACTAGCTCCCCCGTAGTGACAACTGCAATCCAAAGGAGCACTGCGATATCTGCCTCCGATAGTGATGGATTTGCCATGCGCACCTTAACCTATGGATTTCTTTTCTGCCCGCTTATAAAACACCGCTGGTGGCAATGCTGCACAAAATGAGGCTATTCATCTCTCAATCGTCCTACATTTTTTGGGTCGTCGAGTTATTGCTGTGCTTAGTCCGTTTGATGGCCAATACACTCTCCGAATTCTACAATAGCGCAAAGGAAATAGGACGAGTTAGGGGATATGGTTCCATTGGTCAGAGGGTCTGCTCACTCACGTCGGACATTAGATGAATCAGGGAGTTGTGTTACCTTAGATATTGAAAGTAGAAAGAGGATGATGAGAAATGCGACAGAATTACCTTAACCCGGCTAAGGACCTGGTATTCGAACCGCCGAAATCGACGATCAGATCATCTTGAATATGCTGTTTTCCAGAAGTTGTTATTTCTCGAGCTAAGTATCTCTAGGGCCAACACTGACTTATGCAGTGTAGCTCGCCTGTTAAAGTTACAATTGCCTGGGGAACGCACAAAGATCTGTACCAAGGTTCAAGGGACTCCTTCCATCAAATGCCACAAACTGTTGCACGTGTAAACGCTCCTAATATTCTGCATGCGTTAACGGTGCAGGGAATCCGGGATGCAGATAATTAAGTAGCTATGCCTGGTGCATTTTTTGCGAAAGATGCTTATATTAGATTACCTATATGCAAACGTGAGTTATTCTCGCCTACAGCGTACGACCAGAATCCTTACATGGTCTATACATATTTATTCAATAAGGCAGTTCTACGAAACCCTTCCACAGAAGAGTGATTTATAGAGCATCCACATGTATTGAATATTTTGAGAGTACAAGTACAACTTGCCAACTTCCTCGCACATAGGTACTAAAATATATACAAAATAGGAGAAGTAATGAAGGCCAACATTTTAACAAATACAGTACATGGATCGCGGGATGTGTCGTGGAGAAGTGTTTTCGAGAATCAGGTTATCATCTTACAGTGGAAGAAGCCATCCCCATCATGGGATCTGAGCAGCCCCCTGAAGATAGGCCTATCTGTCAAGTAATCGACTCGTTTCACTCCCTGGCTAGCTTCCAAGTCGGCAACAGAAGGTGTACTCCTACATCTGCGCGCATACGCTCGCGCGATTGCTTCCTGCTCAAAATCGCGCAATCTTGCCCAGTCATGGTGCGAAATCTGCCGGTGTAAGGACGAATGTATCATATATAATACATCACCCAGGGTGATAGGTGGGGGCATTGAGGCCGTCTGGTAATCGTTACTCTGTAATTCGAGATCGATCGGCCAGTGTGGGATCGCGTCATGTGTGATCCGCATCCTCGTGGTGGGAGGGTTCGTGGCGGGCTGTTGGAGTTCTTCAGGTGGGATTACGGCATACTGGCCAGGACCAACGATGCGCATAGGATAAAAGGAGGGTAAGGCGAGATTGAGGTAGAGCGTCCCATTAGGCAATTCCCCGTTCAGGAGCGGGTGTATTTCGAAGTGGCGAGTAACTCCTTGGTATGGATATGCCCAGGGTGAGACATTGGAGGCGTCACCCAATTGGGCACCAAAAGAACGCCTTTTGGAATGAGAAGGCAAGTCTGGCGTTGGTAAGAATGGACTGGAGGCCATTCCGGAATGCCATGATGGTCTGCGAGGACGAGGAGGGTAGTAGGTATCCTCAAAAGGTCCACCATAGGGTTGAGGTGAAGGATTGGTGGGTCCTAGATAGGGCGATGCGGGTGGTAACTGGGATGGTATAAACGGGGAACGTGGTGCGTAGGGGCTATAGTTGAGGTGAGGTGTTGGTTGGAACGTGGAAGGGGTATAGACGTAGGGGTCCGACATCTCAGCAAAAGGCTATAGAGTACGGGGAAATGTGATATCGGGAGCTAGTAGAGTGTGCAGCTGAGCTCTGAGTACAAGCTTAGTACGGGTGGGCACACTGGTACAGTATTTGGACGAGCTACTGACCTCTTAAGAGCCTCGAGAGTGGTTTGGCCGTTGGCTGGGAAGAGAAGTACACCTGATGGCAGCTTTCTAGATGATACAGAGCTGGCCAATATTATTGACAGGCAAGTACAGGAGGGCAGGTCGTGCAATTGGCGCCTTTGGAGGGACGATACCACAGTTGCGGAGTTCCAACTGCGCTGATACACTTTCTGACAGATGCGAACTCCGAATCGGCTATCGATGACGGAACATGCAAGCACGCGACAGTGTACTTACACACTCCGAAGGATTTCTCAGGGACTCCATTCACTCGTGTGGAAATATATGCTATACAGTATCACTGCAATTGGATGAAAATGTCATAGTGATAACATCACCTTGAATCCGGCCCGTTCGCTTGCGAGGGGCAGGCCTGTTGGGCGCTACTAATAATGGCATGGGCTATGGTTCATGTATGACTCCAATCTGAGGATGGTCGGTGATGTTTTTTTTTAGTAATAAGTGGTATGGAGAACAACGTGCTTTCATCCACTATGCACTTACTCGGCGTGTCCAAAGCGTTTGGTCTCGTTGGTATTGCGCAGCCCCAGTGGCAGGAATTTGACAATATCCGTGATGCCCCTTGGCGGAGTGAATAGTGACTATTTGCTTTGGGCTTTTGTTATGATTCCGAGGTCCCTCCATGCCACTGCGGTTGATTTTGTCTCCCCCAGTCCGATCACGTTCTGTCACCGTGGCCCACTTCTCGTATTAGTGAGTCGGTTCAAGCATGACGCTTTCAGGTATCCTGCCACGTGTGGCCAGCTCGTCCACGAAACACTCAGGGAAGGCGTCTGTTGGTCAGCTTAGCATTCCAGGCGTGGCTTCCTGCAGCTCAGCAAGGCTGTAAACAACAGCGTTCCTGCCTCTTGGAATGAATGTGGTTACGCAGACTTGGGTACTTGTATAACGTGCCTCTTAGGACTTTTCTTTCTTGATCAAAGAATGGTTAGTTCAATGCTCCTTGAGACACAGGAAAAAGTTGCCTGCAATACATTTCCCTAGCTCACAGACGAATGGGCTAGCGTTGCATCCGGCACTCAGAAACCTGTACGAGTA
>JADGIP010000746.1:0-12181 GCA_016618355.2 Astraeus odoratus | reverse complement strand
TACATCAAGTGTGGACATTGCAATTTATAAAATGCTGAGCCGAACGCATGCGAGTGTCTTAGCGCTCCTTTGGACCTGACATACATCAGCAGAATTTGTAACCCATTCACACGCAGGACCCACTCCTGTAGATCCCGTTTGCGACGGCACGCACGATTCAGCCACTCTTGCCATGACTCGAGCCTTGGCCCGCACATGCAAGCATGCAGCTGGAATCGCGGTTCAGGGCCGCCGGTGTGCCTCCTGCGGACGAGCTGGTCATTACAGATGGTAACTATTAAGTTCACCAGCCCACCACATTTGGCGGATTGCAAGCCACCTTCTCTTTAATTCGAAGCCGGCCTGGTTCAGCTGCCAGCCGTTCTCGCTCCAATATGTACTTAAACTATCGTGGTGTCTGTGTGCGCAAACAAAACCCATACGAGAATGTTGCACAGCAGTGGGGCTCCTCTCTTATTCCGTCGGATTCATTTCTTTCCCGTTGGACAGGTCCGGTAACCATCGAGATAGACCGTAACACCATTACATTAGGTCAGATCACACAAACTTGCTCCCGTTGCTGCGCTCCTTTTTTTAGTACTACCCTCCGTTGCAGAAAGTGTTAAATAAGGTCACGTCCAAGACTGCCCCAATACAAACTACGCCAGTTTGCAAGATCGACGCACTTCATGTGGCTCATCGACGCAATGAACTCCCTGGTTGACAAATCAGTGAGTGAACCGACGGACTTGCCAAGCCGTCGGGACTCGTCATTTCGGCAGGCAACTTCGTTTGGCTGATCCGAACTATTTCTGAATGCCGTACGGATCCATCGATTGACTCATTCACTGATCTGAGCCGATTCATGTCCAATTGCAGACTTCGAGTCACCATCCGTCCGTTCCCTAATATGTAAAACGTGTTCTATCCGCGGCGCCGCCGCTGTTCAACTGTCGCGTCTGAAACCGCGAGATGGTTCAGGTGGTCGCTGACCAGGTCGGTAAGGTAGACACATAAACGCGAAAGTCAAGAAGCATAGTATCCGTGACTTTTATCAAGGCATACGCTCGATACAGTAATACCGACTCGGCCATCTTCGAGCAGAACTCGTATAATAATACTTAAGTAGGTATCTGATGTGATGATGGGTATATATGTTATAGAAGCGCTTGACTTCTTCTGCCGTATTTAATACTTCCCTACGCGTTCCGACAGAGCGGTGGCAATTATAACGAAGCAGGATATTCCATTGGGTGTCCTCACAGTAAGTAGGAAGTATTTAAGAGAGCCAGAAGCACGGACTTCTTATCACTGCAAAGCGATCAATAACCATTTTCGGCAGCAGCGAAATTTAAGTCGAGCAAAGAAATTTCTACGGAACACCTCCCTGTAGACGACTAGGTGTGAGAGATGTAATCACAAGAGTGGGGCAGCTACTGACACCTAGCAGGGTTTGCTTGCAAGAGTCACTCGGTAGTATAGTGCAACAGCGATTGATGCAAACCCATTCAATTGAAGTCTGTTAAGGCATCCCTGGTCCGATCAAGCTGCTTCAGGACTCCCAATTATATGAAAAATATAATATCATATGCTACTGTACCAAGTTCAAATGCTGACCGCCCATTTAAAACACACAGAGGCTAGTTTAAAAGGTAAACGTATTCAGCGTCCGAGTGTACACGTACTCAGGAGTGAGATCACGTGTACGTATTGTAGTCGGAGATTAAAAATTCGGGAACATCCGACACACCGAGAACTTCCGAACGCAGAACATTTTGGTGTCGCAGGAATACGCGGGTGTTGCCCATTTTGTTTTCGTCCGAATGGTCTCTCGAACGTTGTCGGCGTCGCTGGGTCGTGCACTCAAGACCGCAAGTCGTAGGCCTGTAAGCACATGTGGCTATACGAACCTACCAGAGATTGACAAATTCACAGCGGCCATTGCGGGCCTTTGCTACGACCGTCAACATCCCAACGCCCATCACTCAGACGACAACTCTGTCCAATGGTCTGACGGTCGCAACGGAGTCGCATCCCCATGCACAAACTGCTACCGTTGGTGTCTGGATAGACGCGGGTTCCCGTGCGGAGACCGACAAGACCAACGGAACGGCTCACTTCCTAGAGCACATGGCTTTCAAGGGTACCAACCGGAGAAGCCAGCATGCTCTAGAGCTTGAGGTGGAAAATCTAGGTGCTCACCTGAACGCATATACCTCGCGCGAGCAGACGGTGTATTATGCCAAGTCTTTCCGCAAGGACGTGCCCACCGCAGTTGATATAGTCAGCGACATTCTTCAGAATTCGAAGCTGGATAACGCTGCAGTGGAACGCGAACGTGATGTCATTTTGCGTGAACAACAAGAGGTTGATAAGCAATTAGAGGAAGTTGTGTTCGACCACTTACATGCCGTTGCCTTCCAAGGTGCGCATTTCTGATCATTCCATCACCTTCGCACACCGCATAACCGTGTTCAGGTCAACCTCTGGGACGAACAATCCTTGGTCCCAAGGCAAATATATTGTCTATCAACCGTGGTGACCTTGCCAACTACATAAAGACCAACTACACTGCTGACCGCATGGTGCTCGTCGGTGCTGGTGGTGTCGACCACGATGAGCTCGTCAAGCTCGCCGAGAAGCACTTCTCTTCCTTACCCGTTTCGTCAAACCCTATCCCTCTCGGTCGCCTGGCACACCCTCGGTCCACCTTCGTTGGATCAGAGGTCCGTATCCGGGACGATGAAATTCCATGCGCACATGTTGCTATCGCGGTTGAGGGCGTTGGCTGGAGCTCACCGGACTACTTCCCCATGCTGGTAATGCAATCTATCATGGGTAACTGGGACAGGTCCCTCGGTGCTGCCCCCCTTCTCTCATCGCGCCTGTCTCATATTATATCATCGAACAACCTCGCTAACAGCTTCATGTCGTTCTCCACGTCGTACTCTGACACCGGCCTTTGGGGTATCTATTTAGTGTCGGAGAATGTCATGAACCTCGATGACATGGCACACTTCACTCTCAAGGAGTGGACGCGCATGTCGGTAGCTCCTACCGATGTTGAGGTTGAGCGCGCTAAAAGTCAGCTCAAGGCTGGGCTTCTCCTTGGCCTTGATGGTACCACTGCTATCGCTGAAGACATCGGCAGACAGCTTGTTACCACTGGCCGTCGGATGAGTCCCAAGCAGATTGAAAATGCAGTTGATGCCGTTACCACTGAGGAAATTAAGAGGGTTGCTCAGAAGTACCTCTGGGACAAAGACGTGAGTAAAGGTAGTTGTTATTACTGTTATCTGGATCTGAGTTTTTGATTGTTAGATCGCCATCGCTGCCCTTGGCCCGATTGAAGGTCTGCTTGACTACAACCGGCTGCGCGCTGACATGTCTTCGATGCTGTATTAACGCATCTGATCGGGGAAGGGACCTTTGGTACCGACTAGATATGATGGACAGTCCACTTGTAGTACTCCGGGTCGATCAATGACGTGCCACATAACCACCTCGTAGCTACATACCTGCCTCCGTATCTCGCGGTTCTGATATCCGTATAAAATGACATTCAAAGACATTAATTTGCTGAGCTTGAAGTATCAAGACGATTCTGGTCTTCAGCCTCACAAGCAACTATCAGAAGTACCTCTACGTATCAACATCTACAGCATCTTTTCAGGGGTCCACGGAATGTATATTTTCGCGTTATTGCGACCCCCCGTCTCATTCAACTAGCATGACTTCCGTCAAACCTATATTGATACTTTAACACAATTTCAGCTATTAGTAGCATTGCATTTCGCTGCAGAGAATGGAAGATAAAGATGCAAGGGAGATTATTGACTCAGGGCAGGGTCCCAGGTCAGTGTAACGCGCGCACCTGGGACTGTGCATGTCCATGGCGAGCGTCTCGTCGAAATCGAGTTACGCCTTGACACAACAATCCCATTCTCAGAGGCTGCAAAGAAGGTGCCAGGATACATGGCCTGAGGCGAGATGTCCATCTTTCGGTCTGAATCACTTTCAGGTGGAGAGAATGAAGAATGCTCGATTTCTGGAGAAACCAAAAAGGAAAGCGAAGGCTTCTGAGAAGGGTCTGATGCTTTCGCCACAAAATTGGTAGATGGGCATTGAAGGCGATACAGCTGTAAAGCAGGGCAGTGAGCTTAGGGGCGTATCCCCGAGAAGTAGAGTGATAAATGGAATATGGTGCATTGACGGCAGGGAACAAGAAAAAGTGCAGAGTGCATTCCACTCACCTGGACCGTGGATCCTGCTCTTGGCGCCATGCTCGTGTCCAGAGCGATGGTTCCACGAGAGAGATCACCTGAATTGATGCAATGAAGCTCAGACAGCTACAAAGAGGATGAGCGCAGCGAACCGAATGGAGTGCGATGTTATACATTACTACCATCAACAACACCGACATAAAATGCATCGTCCTTGCTTATCCACGCGGAATTTCCGGAGCGCGTAAGCTCATGTTTCTGGATAGCGGACAATAGAAGACGGGTGGGGTTGCCACAGTTAATAGAGATGATTAGGTTGCCTTCCGAGCTAGCGTACGGAATGTGGTAGACGGAAGAGAGTCACAAGGAGAAATATGATAAGCGACGACGGCATACCTTGTTACGGGTAGTGGTGGTGTCAGAGCCATGAGGGGAGGGAACGAGACGTCCAGCTGAGATGTTACAAAATGCGACGGGAGCGCGACACCCACTGCACCATTCGAGTAGACTTGTCCGTTGCAAAACAGAGTGACAGGACGACCAGTGAGAAAAGGGGTAGACGAGGCGAGAAGACCTAGCTATGGCGTGAAATGCGGAAGCGATGTAAGATTCCGAATTGATGGTCAGCGCGTTGGGCATGTGTAGAGGGATCAGGATCCCCATGAAATAGCAGTGACTCGGATGAGGAAAGACGATAGATGCAGACGGTATACACAAACCTGATCTGCACTTGGAAACGCATTCTGAAGTTCGGCTGTAATACCTTCCGGGGCTCGATCTGAAAAATAGACAACGCTACTAATGGTCGAGGATCTGTGAAGCATTGTTGGCACTCCATGCGCAAGTATGACGAAATGTCACGAGAACACGTACTTGACTTTCTGGAGTTCTTCTGGCAGTCTATATGCAACCCCAGGACCCGAGGACAAAGGTAAAGACCACACCTTGTCCCAGTCCACCTTTCCGTTATCCTTAAGTGCGGCATCGAATATACTTGGCTCATAATCCCCAAGTTCCGCATCAGCTGGATCCTTCGCGCGGTCTCTGGTTCCGCTAACATCTCGGTTACGACCTGCGTGCCATCTTCCTACCTGGATTTCTGGGTGGCCGGGGATTATGGAACGGAATGGAATACCTTCCGTGAGTGCAAATGAAAAAGAGCAAGTGTTTAAGTGTGGTCGACCACTGGCGGGCAGAGGCGCCGATATGCACCCTACATGAATGGGGAAACGCTCTGTCAAGGAAGTAGTAAAGGCCGACAATTGTTTGAGATTTGTAGTTGGAGATGGAGCAAGAGAAAACAAGAGCGTCGTGGAAGAAGACTCCGGTAAGCGAACGCGAGACAGCGCTGCGAGAAGAACAGAGAAATCTTTTCCGACTACTGTTGTGACATGTTGCATGATTAGTAGAATAACGATGCCGTTTAACGGAGAAGCTGAAGTAGGGGTCAGTTATATACTGAACACCGCAGAGAATGGGGCTAGAGACTCGAGGGCAACGATGGACTTGGAAGCACCACAGAAAACAAGAAAATCTGATACCAAGATCGTACTGCTGCACTAAGTATTTAAACGCGATAACCTCAGCACCTGCATCACGTGATTTCTGAAATTATCGCTCCCCGTCGAAGGTAGTTTCGAAGCGACCCGACCTCAACGCTACTTTCGAGACTTTCAGAAATGTCGTTCCTTACATGGGACACGTTTGATGCCTTCTCTGATGCTGCTCAGGTAGCTGCACTTAACACTACCCGTCTCGCAGCCTCGTCACTTCCGCCTGACCTAACCTTCCATCGTTCCATTGACCCGTCATTAGGGCGCGACATTGACGCCTTGTCCACTCGCGTGCTCGAGCTTACTGACCGTCTTATCCAACTCGTCAGCAAGGTAAACTCTAGGCAAACCACTAGTTTGGAGGGCGAAGAGGATGTAGTTGATGAATTCCCTCGAAGGGTCGTTGATACCATGGAGGCCATGTTAGAGAGAACAGATAGTGCTCTAGATGAGATGCTAGGAAAGAAAAAGGGTCCCGCCATCCAAATCCGAGCTTCGCGTGTCGACTCGCATCAGAATAACGAGACAAAGGTAAGTTTTGAGTTGTCGAGCGGATTAATTACTCATTCTTGTGTTTCTGGTGGTAGAATCATCAAGCACCTAGTCGTGGACGGCTAGATCCTGCCATTACACATGCATCCCACCTTCCAAAACCTCAACTGAAGTTCAGATATAGGTTCCCCAACACAGACGAGTCACCATACCTCCCTGTCGCCCTTATTCCTCATAAATGGTGCGCAAAGGTGCCCCTGGGCTACGTCTTTGCGGACGAGACCTCTAAGTGCGAGAATATCGACGGAAAGGAGGAGGAAGACGAAAAAAAGAGGCGGTCTTTACATCCCTACTACCATGAACTTACCCACCCCACATACCCTGAACACATTTTCGACCTCCCTGCGAATCCAGAACGGCCCCCACCGCTCGAGCTTCCTTCGAACTCATCTTCTGCCTCCCGTACATTCACCTTTATCACAAACACAAGGGCCTTCTTTTCATTTGCACATAAGATAGCCAATGCAACTGAACTGGCCGTAGACCTGGAACATCACTCGTACAGATCATACCGAGGGTTCCTAGCACTGATGCAAGTTTCAACTAGGCAAGAAGACTTTGTCGTTGACTTACTCGTACCTGAGATCCGGGAAGGGTTACGTCAGGGAAAGGGTAAGACCTTTGATCATACCAAAGACGAACAGATGGCAAGGGAGGCAGGTGAAATTGTCGCTAGGGTCTTTGCTGATCCATCTATCATCAAGGTATGTTCAGGGCACATCATCACCCATACTATTTGCCAGCTCTGCGAAGAAGAGTTTTGGAGATCTTCGCTCTTATCTCGCCATTTCTATCGTAGCTTTCCAAACACCGCGTTCACTACACTGAACTGTATTGCAGGTTTTCCATGGTGCCGATTCGGACATTGTATGGCTTCAGCAAGACTTCAACATATTCGTCGTCGGCCTCTTTGATACTTTTCACGCGTCTAAATTGTTAGGTCCGATTACTCTCTACTCTTCTCGTCTGAGCCAGGTGTACTCACTTTTCTTAGAACTCCCAAAGCACAGTCTCGCGAATCTCTTGGAGACATATTGCGACTTCGTACCAGATAAGCGGTATCAGCTTGCTGACTGGAGGATCCGGTGAGTCTTTATCCTACAGCCTACATCATACACACCCATTCCTTCAGGGCTTGATTTTTTTTATTCGTAAATCATAATATTTAACTATGAACTTCTACTAACAATATTTCCCCCCCGTATCATGTGCATTAGACCCTTGCCAGCTGAGATGTTGAGCTACGCCGTCTCCGACACCCACTTCTTGCTCTATATTTACGACCAACTTCGACTTGCATTAGTTGACAAGGCACAATCGCATCCCCCTTCAGAGCTATGCCCGGACACAGGCAGCCACAAAACTGGACCTCATGATGGGGCTTACACACTTATCCGCTCGGTTCTTGCCCGCTCCGCTCGTACTTCTCTCCGGCTCTATGAAGTCGAAGCATACGATGCAGAAGGAGGTTCTGGTTCTGGTGGATGGGACACGTTGGCAAGAAAGTGGAACAAGTTGGCATTGACGGCTACCGGTATTCATGGTCATAGCTCGAACGGAGATAGCGGAAATTCTACCTTATCGGCAGGCGTATATCGAGCTGTGCATCGCTGGAGAGAGAGTGTAGCAAAACAGGAAGACGAGAGTACACGGTGGGTCCAATCCAGTCTCCGGGACTATTCATCCATAATCTTCTGTAAAAATGACGTAGGTATGTCCTTCCAACGCACCACGTCTTCCTGATTGCAGAGCACCTACCGTCATCTGCATCGGATCTACTTTCCTTGTTTGGTGCGCACGGGAGTGTCCCTGCCGTGTTGAAGAGACGGGCAGGAGAGCTGGTTAACGTCGTCAAAGCAGCTATGGATAAAGCAATGATCGCCAGTCTGGAACAACCAATCAAAACAACGGCCAGTGCTGTTGCTACTGTGGACACCTCTACCGAATATGCCCAGGACAATGGAGGTGGATCTATAAAAGTCACTCCGACTATCAGCGAATTACGCCTATGGTCGTCCTCGTCATACGCCGCTCGCTCGCATTCTACTTTGTTCGGCGTCGCTTCAAGCCCCAAGATGAGAACGATGTCCGACAAGGCCGGAACGTATACCACCGCAAATAGCGCACTGTTAGGAGATGTATCACAAGTGGGGGTATGTTTGCTTTGATTCGGGGTCCTCGTTATTGTTTCGGACCTTTTCCTTAGTCCCTTCCAACCTTCCGTTGTCACATCGTATGGCCTATGTTTACCCATCGCATGTGTCTTCTGGCAGCTCTGCCTGCTATGCTGCATCATTGCACGAATTTGGCTTTCCTACCATTTGCCAGTGTTACGATATGTGTAACTCACCTCATTGTTTCCTTGTTGTATTAGGTCATTATGTCAAGGCGTCCGAAGTCCGCGCTAATGCCCACCGCCACGACTGACCAATTTAAAAACATCGTGGAAAAGATTCATCGTACATTGGTCATCGCACCGGTGGTCACTGTACCATCAACCGTCGTGAAAGTATGTTGCCTCATGCGTGTTTATCTATCCAGCCAGTTGCGAAATAGCCGCTGACCGCACTTTTGTGAGCAGGCGGAGACTGCAGTTCCCTGCTCCCCGGATGCAGCATTAGTTGATTCGGATGGATCTGTGACCAACTCTCTCACAACTGCGGATCAGATCGAGATTGCAGTTCCCGAGCACCAACGCCAATCACGTTCATTCACTGACGGCTACTCACTGACGGCGGACGACACTATTGTCGTTGTGGGACAAGCGAACGCGAGGCAACGGAAACGAAAGCGAGAGAAGAATAGAAGTCGTACATCCCAGTCGGACCATCATGCGGGCTCAGACGCTGTGATCACCGATCAAGAAGCCAAAACAGCTGCATTTGATTATTCCAGTGCTCCCAACCTGTTGGATGGAGGGGAGAGCGACAGGCTGGACGAGGGTAGTAGTAGGAAAAGCAAGAAAGCGAAACAAAATAGAGGTGAGAGTCCTTGTTATTCTATTCCTTCATTCAATTCAATGTTCTATTTTTTTTTAACATAATCATCTCATTTACTGGTTACCTTTACCGGCGCCTGTTCAGATCCCGGGTTTACACTGTCTGCCAAGTTTCGAGCATTACCACGGGACCAAAGGGAGGTCAAGAACGGTAACAAAACACATACATTCAGATGAGGTTGCAGACACATTTCTGGAATTTAGCATTACAACAAGAGACTGCATGTGATCTCGCATGGTTTCAAACAACTCTCTTAGATGCCTGTTCTGTGGCCGTATGTGCCACCTGAAGAGCCCGCTTGTGTCCGTGGCTCAATCCCTTGGGTAGGATCTGCCTCATTTGCTATTCGAAGCCTTTTATAAGGGATCACTTTGTGGGCTAATGCGAGAGGTTAGGGTGAGTTATGGTCTTCGTGGATCTAGCCTGTAAGCTGCGCTTCGTGTTAGAAGAGGAAACGGGTAGCGTGTCATTTCAATCGACTTTTTTTTTTCATTTCCGTCTGTGCTGTCTCCTATTTTAACAGTCTTGCAGGTCTGTGGGCCTCGTGGAGTTAAAGGGTACGAGCCAGGCCTGTTGAGGATGGTCACTCTTACCGTCAGTTGTGCGTAGGGAACCTGCGGATTCTGCAGAAGTAATATATAAGAGAAATACCTATGTCGTCTGTGGAACCCACCTGGAAGACTGCTCTTTGCGTCCTCATTTTCGGCATACTCTTTCGTTATGACCCCCCTTAATGAACGAAATAGTCTCTACTGATCCAGTCTCCCAGGATATGGAGTCTCGCATAGGAGCTCAGCCTTGGCAACAATCCAAGGAAAGGATAGGCTACGCAGACATTGAACAGGTTCCCGTTGATGATAACCCTCGGAAATGGAGTCCCACGGGAAAGGTGAGACTGTGCCTACGGATGTGTCTGGTACGTGACGTCGCTTCGATAGGCAGTAACTCTTTGGATTGCCTCTGCGGCGACCAGATATCTACCATGTCGACTAATATACAGAATTGTATATTCGATCTCCTCAGGTGCGACTGGAACCGATGTTTGATTTGCTAGCGTCAAATGTATTGATAGCGGCTGAAATACGCGCTACGAGTCACCAGATTAGCTGGCCGTTGGCGGTTTACATTATCGTGCAAGGAAACTGCCCTCTCCTATGGAGTGCTGCGAGCGAAATCAAAAGGTAGAAAGGTCAGTCAATGACACCACAATAGGTACTGTGTCGAAATGGATCCGTTTTGCATAGCTTGTCTACATCATCACTTTGGTTATATTCATTGCAGGGAGTATCATGCCTGCAAATTCACGAGCGATAGGAATGTTTCTTGGCATGCGAGCCTTGCAAGCTGTCGGGTTTGCGGAATTACTGAATCGTTGAGTCCTGATTGATGGGTCCTTACTTGCACATGCCAGGTCTAGCGCAGTGTTAGCCATCTCGGCCGCCACATTGGCAGATATCTACAAGCAAGACGAGCGTGGAACGATGATGAGAATCTTCTACGCTGCACCACTTCTTGGCCCTGCGATCGCGCCGATTGTAGGCGGTGCTTTGTGTCAGGTCTTTTGTTGGCGCTCCAGCTTCTATTTCTTGGCTGCTTGTGGTGGTGTCATATTGGCTGCGATTACGTTCCTGTTCAGAGACAAATTCCGCCAAGAGCGCAGTCTGACATACCAAGCTGCCCTAATGAGAAGAACTAGGAACCAGGAAAAATGGACAGTCGCTGATGAAACTGTGACTACCGTGGAAGGGCTCAAAAGCGATGGACGGCAAGCTACAAGCGAGGAAGGGTTGTCTCAACATGATCATCGAGACACCATCCGTAATGGATCTGTTTGTAAAAAACCTTCCCTGGTTAGAGACATCGAGTTGTCGCTGACAGACGTGAACCCTTTCCATCCTTCTGGGAAATCATCCGACATAAGAATAACCCTATCATTCTCTTGGCAAATGGCAAGTTTCTCTTAAGCTTTCAAGACACTGCTGACGGCTCTATTAGGTGTTTTCTTTGCATTCAGCTACTGTGTTTCGTACACGTGCGGTCGTGTGCTTAGTGTTCAATACCATTACGGCCCGCTAAGGTTCTTCTGTCTTTAGCAACTGGTGTGTCCCTACTTCTCCGTACGTGCTGGTCACCGCAGTAGACCCGATGTTTTGGGTAGTATCTTTGGAAGTGTTATAGGTGGTCGGTGGTCCGATCGAGTAGTAATTAAGTTGAGGGACAAAAATGCTGGGAAATGGTATCCAGAAGTAAGCCTTGGATGTTAATTCCCTTAAAATCAGATGTCCGTCATCCACTCCCAGATGCGATTACACAGCACTAAATTCGCAATGCTATGGCTACCTGTGTGTGTAATGGGATACGGCTGGATATTGCCATCGCATATATCACGCTCTTCCTTTCCGGCTTCTTCGCCATGTGAGTGTCTGTGTGACAACTACCCGTGCTTACATTGACCATGATTAACAGATGGATGTATGCCAGTACACTGGCATATCTAGCGGATGCAAATGCTGGCCGATCCTACTCTGCGGTTGCATTGGACGGCTCGTTTCGCGGAACATTAGCATTTGTCGCCACTGAAACTTCCGACCCAGTGCAGGTACGTAAGTACGCTGGAATCTAACTACGTACTCGATAACATAGCATGCGCCCATTTAGGAGGTCCTTGGGGTCGGTGGCATGTACACCGCATTTGCGGGGGTTCTCATTATCGTGGAACTTCTCATACCTCTCGTGATGTGCGGGGGATTGTCATGTCGCGAGGAAAGGGAGCAGCCAAAGCTCAACACTGGGCCGGGTGGATGAGAGGGCGGCTGCACCACAGATATGGGATGTGCATAATTATAGAATAGGTTTCTTGCCCCAGGATCCTGCA
>JADGIP010000745.1:0-12186 GCA_016618355.2 Astraeus odoratus | reverse complement strand
CAGGCTGCGTCGGCGCAGCAGCTCGCACGCGAGATGGACGCAGAGCGTGCCAAGCTGACAGAACTTACTGCGAACCATCGCGCACTATCGAAGGAGCTCGCGTCCGCGAAGGAGATTGACCTCGACAAGCGCCGTGCACTGGTCGATGCAGCAGATGAACTGGAGCGCATGCGCATCAAGCACCAGCGGGAGGTGGTCGAGCTCGAGGTGGAGGTAGCACGGCGGGCACGCGAGGCGAGGGAGCGCGAAGAGGAGCTGAAGGCCGTGAAAGAGGACTTGGAGACCGCCCGCGGGACGATATCGAGTCTGAAATCGACGGTGGCACAGCAGACGAATACACAAGTGACGCTTAATGCACAAATCACCGCGCTGCAGGTTGAGAAGAGCACGTTGAGGTCACAGCTTGATGAGGTGGCGTCTGCGGTATCGAAGAGTGCGCTTGAGTATGCGGATGCGCGGCGCAGAATAGAGCAGTTAGAAACGGAGGCGAGAGAGGCGGAAATGGTAAGAAGGAAGCTCCATAACATGGTACAGGAACTTAAGGGGAATATCCGCGTATTCTGTCGTATGCGGCCAGTCCTTCCGCACGACCTTGTCACACCAGTCGTGGCGGGGCTTCGGCGATCAGGATCGAGTGGTGGCAGCCCCCATCCCGATGACCAGGAGCGCGGAGCAGTGGCGGACATCTCGTTCCCAGACAAGACGGACCATCGAGAGATTGTTGTCTCATCAACGAGTTCAAGCGCAATGGGACAGGAGAGGAAAGAGGTTTACAGTTTTACCTTTGATCGGGTGGGTTGGCCCCTGTTTCTGATGATTCCTTTGGAACCACCAGTTTCTTATGGTGGCCTGCAGGTGTTCGAACCCGATGCCACCCAGAGTGAGGTATTTGAGGAGATCTCCCTCCTCGCGCAAAGCTGTGTAGACGGGTATAACGTCTGCATATTCGCATACGGGCAAACAGGTTCTGGCAAGTCTTATACTATGGAGGGCGGCGCAGTGAGTGTTCCTGCACCTTACCTGTGCTTCAGGAGGCCGTTTCAGCTAATGATAAGTTTTTACGTGGCAGACCGAATCCACTATGGGCATGATACCCCGAGCAGTAAACGAGGTGTTCCGTGCGGCAGATGCACTTGGAAGTAAAGGATGGGAATACAAAATGGAAGGTCAATTCCTCGAAATCGTACGTCGTCCCTACCTGCGCGTACAAAGTGGCCTAATTATATCCTTGTTGTCTCTGTGCTTCCCTTATCTAAAAGTATAACGAAACCATTAATGACCTCCTCGGGAAGGGCGAGTTTGACAAGAAAAAGCACGAAATTAAGCACGAGAAGAATGGAAATATAGCGGCGACGCGCGTGACGGAGGTAAATGTTCTTCCCCTCTCGACACCAAGGGAAGTTGCTTCCCTCTTGCGGCACGCAAACTCGCGGAGGACGGTCGCAGCAACGCTCATGAACGAGCGTTCGTCACGGTCCCACTCTGTTTTCACCCTCCGCGTAACGGGGTTCAACGTGCATACAGGGGCACGATGTGAGGGATGTCTAAACCTTGTGGATCTTGCGGGCAGCGAGCGCCTGAATGCGAGCGGTGCAGCAGGGGATAAGGATAGACTTAGGGAGACTCAAAACATCAATCGGAGCCTCAGTGCTTTGGGGGACGTTATCGCAGCATTAGGAGAAAGGAGTGCGGAGAAGGGTTCGGGTTCGGAGAAGCACGTTCCGTATAGGAACTCGAAGGTGGGTCAATCGGTGCCCAATTGTGACAGTGCTTTTGGTGGGCTGACTTCCCAGTTTATTGTACACTCTGCATTCGCACTTCTTGTGCACTGTTCACCTGTTTCGATTGATTTCTATTTGGGTTCGCTTGCTTTTTGGCTTTCACCCCTGTTCATTTGTCATTTGGCGTTTCATTTCGTGCTTCCTTGGTTGGGGACGCCGTTTATGATCTTCGCTGACGCTGTGCTTTCCGGTGTTTGTCCTATGCCTGTGCTTTGTCTACGATCGCGCGGCGTCGGCACATGGTTTGGTGTTTGTTGCTCCTGCCGGCTGCATGCACCACGCCTGCGACCGCCACCGTCGTCATTCGTATCGCCATCCTCTCCACTATGCATCATATGATGACGTCTGTTGGCTCGGACCCTCCACAGCTCACGTACCTTTTGCAAAACTCTTTGAGCGGGAACTCGAAGACACTTGTAGGTATTCCTTTTTCCGTGTGGCACCACTTTACCATAGCATGTGCGGCATGTGTGCGTGCCGCGCGGTGCTCGGTTGTAATATTGCATGGTGGTATGTTGTCCGTAACATAGCGTGGCTAACATACCTGTGTTTCCGCTTCGCACGCATGGCGTGTCTTGGCCTCAACAGATGATACTAAACATATCCCCCCTCGCCGCCCATCTGGGTGAATCGCTGACGTCGTTGCGGTTTGCGACGAAGGTGAGTTCGGGCTCCCCCCCCCCCATTCTACCCCGATTGCAATCGAATGATGTGGCAGATGCTAATGACGTTTTGTCTGTTGTGTCCATATCGCAGGTTAATAATACGACTATTGGCACAGCCAAGAAGCAGATCCGCGGGTCTAGCTAGTGCGCACGGGCTTGTGTTCGGTTCATTGAGAATCCCCTGCGTAGATAGCACGATATGTTTCCATGTCACTACAGCCCTGTTTTTTTTCTCCACCGTTCTTGTTTGCTGAGGGCCTTGCTTCGTGTAACCCACACCCGTCACGGTCGGAGCACAAAGGGGACACCCCTAGCAGCTGCAGGCTGCAGGGCTCTGTCCAGTTTTGTGCAGTAGCAGGATATTATTATCATTATGTCTTAGTACATTTTTACACTGTCTTCGATTTCTGATCATTAAGCTATAATGTTACGACATCCGGCTAGTCCGGCGTCTACAGATGCCGGCATATTCCGTGGGCCGGGAAATGAGAACTATGGGAACAACGGATTATAATACTTGTAATGCATTAATGACGAATGCAAGAAGTTCTGGTAATGAAGCATCCATTTTTATACGTTATGATCGATTCGACGACAAGAAAGTGGTGGAGCCAAGCGAGGTCGATGAAGGGTGGCGGCCTGGTAGGTAGAATGGCGGTTACGTGTTCTTGTTCTCCCTATTCTTGTCCTCCTTGTGCACACTCTTGGCTGACTCCCGCTTCGCCTCGGCTGCCCATTTGAAGAAGCTGCAGCGATATTGGCGGTCGACTTCGTCACGTGGCCGTTCCCCTTTGCCCTTGTCGTAACCCGGCCCGACAGGCCTGGCGTTACAGATCAAGTCATCGCGTCAGCCTTAGCGTGTCTCGAGCATGGATATGGAGGTAAAGGTGGATCAATGTGTAAACAGGCGTCGCATAGGAACGACAAACAGCCTGAAAGGAGAGATACGAAAATGGGGAAAGGATGGAATGATGCGGTAAGGGTCTCCAGTACGCACCGCGAACAAAGGAAGAATGTCTTTCCCTTATTAGGTCCGGGCTTGTTCACCGTATACAACTTGGCTGGTTCGCCGTGGACATTGCATTTTGGGGGCTCGATGGGGGCCATGAGTTTCGACCACGCTGCCTTACTTCCTGTGGGGACAGACGATATGGATGCGGTCGAGCTCGAGCTTGCGGCCACACTCGCAGTGCTGGAGGTCTGGGAGGGCCCAGGCGTACACAGAACGTCCTCATCCTGCATTGATAAGCTGAGGGCGTATTGATAATCTGACGCGAGACAGCTAGCCTCAGAAAGATCAGCATCCGACAATGGCGGATCATCGGTAATCTGAATAGTCTGAGATTGTGATAGCGTTGATGGGGGTGATGGTGATGGTGGTGATTGCGGAGTAAAAAATGCGTCCAGCGTGCCTTTTGCCGTCGCTGAACGAGCTGCATTTTTTAGTTTCTTATTAGGTTTAGTTCCCACCGCCGGAACATCAGCCTTCTTCCGTTTCGGGGGAGCTGAGGGTAGTCCTGGTATCTGCTGCTCTTGAGAACTAGATTCTGAGAGCCTAGGAGATATGCTTGTTGCCGACGTTGCTACTGGTGGAAGAGAATCGCACATGGGAAGATCTAGGGTCACTGTACGGTCCGGTGGCATAGCACTGGCGAACTTGGACTCCGCGCTGGATGAGATAACCGACGTTTGCGGAGGCGACGCTGACGGCGATCCCAATATTAGCGGATCTGAGGCATCCGCTTGTGCCGACATCTTCTCCCCTTTCGCGAAAAACGTCGATAATAACGTCTGTTTACCAGAGAACTCGTCCCACCGCCGGGCGGCAATGCGAGGGAGTGCGGCCACGCCGTCCCTAGTTGGTGAGGGCATTACATCACGAAGGCAGAGCTTTCTACCGTCGTCGGTCGTAATCTCGTCGTGAAGATCGATATATATGGGACAGTGGTCAGAACCTTTGATCGAGGGCTGAATGTCGCCGTGCTTGATCCACGGGAGAATCCCTTGCGTAACGAGTATATAATCCACACGGGTGCCGTAGTTGGTTTCCCGCCCACTAATCTTCGTGTTCCAGCCTAGGGGGAGTTGACATGTACATATAATCAGCATACGAGAGGACGAAAAAACGCAGCCTACATGTGTACATTCCTTTTCTGCCAGGCCAATACGTCCGCACCACGTCAGTCATGCAGCCATTCGGGACAAGCCAGTCACGGAACCACGCGCGTGCAGGATGATCATAGAATGTCGCGATATTACTCGCGAGGTGGCCATCGCAATGGTCGAGTGGAGTCGCGCAAATGTTTATGTCACCCACAACGACAACTTCTCTGCCTTCGTTGATAAGCTTCCTGACGCGTTCCTGCAGCATAAAGTGATAGTTCATTTTGAACGGAAGACGGGCATCAGATGTTTCGTTAGGGCAATAGACGTTGATAAGGACGAATAGACCAAGATCTAGTACGAGGGCTCGGCCTTCGCCGTCGAGGGACGCCAAATCGGAGGGGGGGTTGCCGAATTCATCTGGCATTAGGTTCATTTCGTCCGCACAGGGATATGAACGCGATATCCGTTCATCCAGGTCAAGTGGAGGCTTCGGCTGTATGGTACCTGAAAGACCCTCTTCCGCTCGGAGTGGAGTAAGTGTATGAGAGTTCGTGTAGGTGGCGACCCCACTGTAGCCGCCTTTGGTAGCGGGGAAGGAGAAAACGCCGTCGAAGCCATCTGGTACACAGACGCTGCGGTCAACGGTGCTTCGCGCAGTCTTCATCTCTGCATGGTAATGACGTGGAATGAACAGTCGAGAAGCGGAAGCAGATAACGACTCACCTTGAAAGCAGATAATGTCTGCCTGGAGGTGTAACAGAATTTCCTGGAAGGACCTGAAAGTATTCCATCTAATGAAAACTTCTAAGCTTCTGGCGGCGAGGCAATCAGCGGGCACGACTAACGGATGGTACTGAGGGAGCGTCCTAACACCGTTCTAAAAGCAAAAACCGCGGTGGTAAGGAGCTGGGAGGATTAGATATGACGCCGTGGCGGGCTCACGATATTCCATGATAGGATACGCATGGTTCATGGCGTGCTTTAGTCGTGCGATAATCAAGGAGCAGAAGCAGAACCCGAGGCCGTGGACGTGTACTAGTGCGTTACTAGTGGACCTGGCGGCGGTGTGAGTCAACCTGTAGTTGTCAATTGAACTTTGTTTTCTGTTTTTTTTTCTTTGCACCAAAGATGGAGCGAGCTATTCACACCAACTTAGTGCCTTAGGTGAATCTTTGAGTCGTTCCTCGTCGCCGCTCGTCACGACCCTGCATGATCACAATTCGGCCGCAATATCTCGCCCAGCACACCATTCTTATGTAGCTGTTATCGTGCCACTCACACGCACACCGTGATAGGTTTGTCCAGGAGGGACTTCTCGCGCTGCGGCAATAGAAGTCCTCTCTGACACCGCTTTGTCTGTCTGCCAGTCCAAGAGATACCACTGCGATCAGTAATCTCATGCAGGACAACGTGCCTGCCTGCCTAGCGTGTCCAGCTACCCACACGTCCTTTGTCTCCGCTCGGCTTTTCCCTGCTTCTGTAGCACCACACTCCAGTACCATCTTGTGTGCCCCAATTCACCTCACTGATCTTGACAGTCCTGTCCCAAGACAGTGTACCGTATGTCGTGCCCGTGATCATTCCCCTGTGTATCCGCCATCGTATTTTTGCCCCTCGATTCGATGGCAGTCTATCACAACTGTTTTTCTTGATTTCACGCGCTTCTAGACACGTGTATCCAGCACCTCAAGATCTTGATCTGACTCATGGTCAGGGCGTCAACTCTCTTTTACGTTGACACCGTCTACTGCCATATCGTGTTCGTCAACAGAGCCACGGCCTCCTAATGGTTGCCTTTATGTACTCCGCAGGATGTGCGTGGAGTGTGGTGCACCTAGATAGATTTTAATTAACTCTTTGGTGAGTGACCACGCACCAAAGTCACCATGAAGCCAGGGTCACCCTCTCGGCATGGATCCTCCAGGCAAATACGCGCTGGCTCGATTCGCTGAGTCCTCCGGCAGCTTCTCGTAACACTTTAAGCGTGCACCGGAGGGAAATGGCGGAAGAATGGATCTCGTGTTATCCATCAAACCATGCCTACATGAGGAGCATGGCTAGAATTCTCCTAGCTTCATTCGTATTTCAAACTCGGAACAGCGTCTTCATTCACCTTTCTTTCGATCCCTTCCTTTAAGCTCTTGCTATTGGGACAAGAACTCCTGCTACGCACTCTTTCGACTTATAATAAGTCGTTATGATGAGGTCGGGCTCTCATCGAGGTACGGAGGGAAACATGCCACGGTCTCGGTCCAGGGGCGCTCAAGCCAGGTCGACAGGCAATACGCCTGGGGCAGCTCGGAGCTTCCACGACTCAGCATCGAGCCCCGCTACCTTTTCTGCCCGCATCGACGCGGACCCGAGGCGGAAACAAACGCTTCAAAGTCTCCTGGAACTGTTGACAGAGTTGACCCAAGACGGAGTAGATGCCGGTATGTTTGCCCTGCCATGTAGTCGTAATGCTAATGGCTAACCCTTCTCTAGACATGATGTCTCCGCCCATTACAGACGAGGAGTTGCGGGAACGTAAGCCGTTTTCTTCTGTTCGTTACGAATGACATCAACCTCTTCCGACAGCAATGACGGCGGAGGACAAGTTGCAGGTAGCAGGGGCGGATCAATTCTTCAAGTTCGAGAAGTAAGTTCCATCTTTCTGATAGTTTCTCAGCTGATTACTCTGAAGGCGAGTGGAAAACTTGGATAAAGAGGTATTGTGTCGACTTTACGCAGTAGGGATATCCCGACTCACCACCCAGTAGCTCCGCAACTTCGCTAACGCAGCACGCCAGCTAGGGAGTTCAGTTGGGATCCTCTCGTCGGCATTCAAATTGCGGGAGCGACTTACTAAAATCCTGTTCCTATTCCGAGAAAATGCTGCATCCCTTTTTCCTCGAAAAATTACACGACATCCTCGTGAATCGCTTCTCAATCCCAATTTGATGGACCGAAAACGTCGACACTCATCTTGGCGAATTCACCGTCCTCCCCCTGTCACGAAACTCATTTTAGAGGACAACCTCCTTCCGGAGACATTTCCAACCCAATTTGAGAGTTTTGCCAAGGATGTTGTTACCTTCCTTAACTGTCTCAATGAGTTCCCGGAATTCACTGACGAGGCTGTCAACCAGTCTATGAAGGCATTTGAGGGGGACCTAAAAGTGGGTGACTTTTACAGGGCACGATTTTTCAACCCATAATTGACGTAACGTTCGTCGGAGCAGTACTGGGCCTCCTGTTTGAACGAGTATAAAAGTTAGTCTGCTTGCTTCATTTCCCTGCACCGCTCAACTTAGCAGCCTTTGGCTTAGCCCAATTTAAGTCTCCAGCTGTCCAGCGCTACGTGCACGACTTGACGGGTGAGATCGGTGATCATATTGATAACATTACCGTGACTCTATCTATGTTTATCGAGATTGGTATGTGTGGGTAGGGCCCGCCAATCATTGTTCTGACAAGCTATGGGATGCAGGTGTTCCTACAATCAGGTTCCATCAACAACACGCTGCAGATAACTTGTTGAACCTGTCAACAGTTGCAACATTTTTTTCAGCTGTAACTGCGTCGACTTTGCAATTCTCTTCTGGGCAAACGGGCACCGTGCTGTCTGATGCTGTCAATGCCTTCTGGTTTTCATCATTAGTCTTCAGCATCGCTGCAGCAGTGAACAGTCTCCTCGGACTTACATGGAAACAGGCTATGTAGTAAGGACTTTATTTACTTTGCGTCATGCTATGTACTCATTGCATCATTGAGCCGCTCTCCTGGGCACAGGGTGCCATGGTGGGTTTTGATATGGATTAAACGCTCCCCGCTAGTCTTCCTTGTCATGTCCGTTGCTTGTTTCTCGTCAGGCCTCATGCTCTTCACATACTCCTCTCGCCAGGTGGGTGGGCTATGCCGCTGCTGTTTTATACCTATTGAGGCTTTTACCTTATAGGGACCTGTCACTTCCACCATAATCACCGTCCTGACGGCAAGTTCATGTCCTCTTGGCTTCACAGCCTCGTCTCACCCCTTCCCTCCCTTCTAACAGGTGGTCACGTCCTTTGGTCTTGCCGCTGTATCTGCTTGGTTTGCCTCTGAACGTTGGATATTCATTCAGCATAGTGGGCAAAAGTGGCTGGAAGATGTCATATCTGAGTTTGTGAGCCACGTTGCTGACCTCCGCGTTGTCCGAGAAGCTCGGATTGCGATTGATTGGCTCACTGCACGCATTGCTGCCCTTGGCGCGAAATTACGACGATTTGTACTGTGGGTACCTCCTGTCCGCCAAGAGAAACCTCTCCTGCCGTACAATCATTCGCACCAACAATTCCAGCAGCCTCGGCCATCCCTACACTATCGTCAAGATACACGTGAAACCATCTCACCTCTACCGCATCATGATATGGACTTTTCATCATGTTCTGATTATACCGAACGTCCAATCTCTCCGGACCAGCGCAGTGAGAACAGCGTGGAGACTGGTCAGTCTAATGCTGGCCAGCGTTTAAGAAATGCCATCCGCTCTGTTGTGATGCTTCAGCAGAGTACACGACCGTTGTCCCCCAGAAGAGCGGAGTCGGCTTGGGAAACGCCCCAGGTTACATCCCCCCGATTGGCGGATTCGGCAAACGTGGCTACGCTGCGCCACATGCGTGTCACAACGTACATCGAAAAGCTGAAGATGCTTGCTCCCATTCAAGAGTTGGCTGCACACCAGGCCCTTGTACGTCACCTGCAGTTCTCGCCGAACGGGAAGTACTTGGCTACATCTAGGTATGTCGTCTAGTGCCTGTCAATAATTTGCGTTTCACCTATATCCGCGCTGCAGTTGGGACAGGACCTCTGTCATATTCAAGGTTGGGGCGAACGGAGAGCTTTCCACTCACCGGGTTCTTGTCCATGTACGAGGCTTCATTGGCCAGGTCGCCTGGTAAGAGCATTCATTATATTTATGCAGTAAGTGCTAATAACGGCGAAGGTCACGTAATGGCAAAACACTACTAACCCGGCTCACCCGTTCTGTCAAAGTCTGGTCAGAGGTGACCTAAGCACACATGAGTGTAGCCACCGACGCTTACCCGCTTCTATTAGGATGGCGTATGCAAGAAGACTATTGAACGAGCAAGTCCCGTGCAATCCATTGTATGGCTTCCCACCAATGAAGGTATGTCCTTCAGGATTTTCACCATTGGTACCCGACCGACGACCACAATGAGGCTTCTTATCCGTCGAAGGGAATGAGGTATTCAAACTGGTGTGTCATCAGCTACGCATTTTCGTTGTAATGTTCTGACATTGCATCTTCAGGACTTATCTGGGAAGGTGAAGATGACTCCCCCCCTTTTGCACACGCCCGCATTGATGAAAATATACATTCAGGTCATGGATACCTATCACTTTGGGCAAGTTAAGCTCAGTAACGTGGCGGTGTCGGATGACTGTGTAAGGCTGATCGGAGTGGGTCCGGCAATCGCTGCCCCCGACGGGCCACACCCCAGTCGCACTACCAGGGTAGAAAAACGCATCATTGGTAGGTCCTGGTCGCAGTTAGTTTGAACCCTGGCTGACTCTACTACTCGACAGTTTACAATATGGCAACGAAGACAAAAGAAAGGTGTGTTCCGACTCGATTCAATGCCCGTTCCCTTGTTAATTATTTGTTTAGTCAAACACCTTTTGCCAATGATGTTCGTGACATTACCATAGCAAGAAGGGTTCCCTTGGTCCTTATTTCTCCGGAAAAGGTCTGTATGAATTCTGTACACCATCTGATGATATTGACTAGTTCCTAAGGCTCCCCCCCAACTCTGGAAGTTGGAAACTGTCAAGGACAGGGACCATAATTGTTACACGTCCAGGCTGACGTTGAAGCACTCGTATGTTTTAAGGGTACCAGTTGAGTTTGCCGGACCCTGTTACTTCGGTGGAAGAGAAGATCAATTCGTGCTATGCGCCGGAAAAGGTTTGTCTAACTCCTCTCTCTCTCTATGATGCAATGACGAATTTTAAAAGCCGGCGATATACACATATGGGATCGAGATTCTGCGGTACTTCTTCACTGGATACGTCCGCCGAGTCCAAGTACAAGTGGGCTGGGCGATTTGACCTGCGTTGGATGGAATTACGGGACAGACGAGCCGTTCATGTTCGCGACAGGCAGTCATGATGGGGCAGTCCGTTTGTGGTCCACGTCGCCACCACCAGATGACATAAAGTCAGAGAGTTCGTCAATTTATGACCAACATATGGAGAGCGATCGAATGACGACACGATCTCTTCAATCTGGATAGCAGGTTAACTATTACCCAATGCAAGTAATTTGGTCAACAATGTTTAGGTGTACAGTCCACTAGCAAGACGGATTATTTATTATGGTTATGCAATAGGGGCTTCACTAGGTAATCTCCATGGTTTGCTTGTACCGATAGGCTAATATATACTACACAACGCAATGGTTACCGCTGTCGACACGGTTGTAGAAATACGAATTGTATTCTTTTTTCTTTTACCCTAGCGAAGCTCCCCGAGAGAATAGCCTCTCGGACATTGATCCGCCTCATCACTGAAAGCGGTGCTTCATAGTACCATAATACATGGGTATACAAGACGGGTTACAAAGTAAACAAGACGTTATTGCCGCCAAGACAAAACACATGTCAACTACACACCCATAGCCACTAATGTACTTGACTGCAGTGTCCGTTTTCCTTCCCTTCCCAAACCCGCAGCACGCTCGGATTCTTCTATGGTGTACGCAGGCTCTTTGAGAGCTTTGCACCTTTTCTTATGCACCTTACTCCTCCAGTGCGAGTGCAGTGCAGCATCAGTCTCGAAATATCTTTGTGTGATGACGGCTTTAGCAGTCTCGGCACAATCCGTGCCAAGGGCTTACCTCGCGCACTCAACGCAGTAGTGCTGCGCCAAACCAGGCCTGTCAAAATCGAGTGGTTGTGCCTCGAGTGCGGCACGATTCTGACAAAGAAACGGCGACACGAGTATCAAAATGAACCGCGCATTACTTCATGCACTACATCTCAAGTCGGGCGGGGACAGACCTTGGGATCGAGGTCGATCAGTTGTATCTGATCGAGATCTCTTGTTCGAGCCTGGAAGCAGGAGGGTCAGTTTAGCATACCGTCGAAGCTGCAGGCCAAGGAAGATGCATACCCTCGTACGGGAAGCTCTGTGGATATCACGCTGGGATTTGTGGGTTCGAGAGCGACGTAGGCGCCCCATTGTGGCAGCCTAACGTCTTTCGTACAGTTTCTGGACGACGATGGCAAGATGGTAGCGTGCAGAGTTGCTGGACCTTGTAATTGGATGGACGAGATGTAGGGGGGCTGCCAAAATTTGGTGGTAGGGCGTAAGCACGATTACCGTAAGCGACTCCGATTGGCCACAGCACTCTTTCACATCAGTTGATTGCCAACAACGGTTAAGTCTTGCAATCCACACCTATCCACAAACATCTACATAGTCTCGTGCTCGAGGCAGCGACATTTTCTGCCTCATTGAAAACTCAAACGGGCGCAGGCGAATAACTATAGCATGGTATGGTACACATAGGGCGCAGAAGAGACACCTATTTCGAAGTAGACTGGTTCCTGCAAGCTACCGAGCAAAAGTAATCGGTCCCACTTTGCGGGTAG
>JADGIP010000744.1:0-12213 GCA_016618355.2 Astraeus odoratus | reverse complement strand
GGTGCGCAGGAGGAAGTTCCGGATGCTGGCCCGACAGACCAACGTCGTGCGCGCACCGAGAGCACCCATGCTCGACCCAGTTACGCGGACGTGCGGGCAGCTGTTGCGGCACGGAAAGAGCAACATACCCACGCGGAGGCGGAGTTTAAGGCCTCGTTACCGATCCCTATTCCTCAGACAGGGTCGCCGGGTCACTCTGGTTCCTCTTCGGTCGGGTCACCGTCGGGGAAGCCATTAGAGGGAGTAGCTACGTTGGCCAAGTCTCCTGCGATGACCCTGTCCCGCTCTCTAGGGGACAAGACTGTCGATCCATTTTATGAATGCGATGTAAGGGATGATATGGACGACCACCCTGGTCCTTCGCCTATACATACACAACCGTCTCAGGGACGCATGATGACCATTCCGGGTATCCACGCCAGCCATCGAGGAGAAATCATGTCGATGGGGAACATCGCGCAAACCCCCCCTTCGCCTGATAACAAACTCAAGACGACGACAGCCACGACGATCCAGAGTATGTACCGGCTGTGGAAGAGCCCGACGCTTTCCGGCCTGCAACACGAACCGGAGCCGCAGACGAGTTCGCGGACAGAAGGCACGGAACGTAATGGGGACGTTACCCCTCTTGTATTGTCGTCGGAACCGACCCTAGCACCGTCGAAGCCTGCTCCCCCTCCGCTTCCGCCAAGAACGATACCTACAGTGCCCGTCGTGAAGGCTGTTCTGGAGGGCGCAGAAGCACAGTCAGGCCCAACGGACCGGCCCGGGATCGCGTCTGCACCGCCAGCGTTGGCGGACGAGACGGAGAAGGGCGATGTGGACGTTCCGTCGCAGTCGAGTGCAGTTGAACATGTAGTTCGGGAGTCGGAAACGGGGTCGGTCCGCTGCCCGGACAACAAACCGCCATTGCCACCAAGAAGGATCCAGCTCCCGGCGGCCTGATATATTCTAGCATACCTTTTTGATTTCTCGTTCCTTGTTTGCATTTTTTTTTCATTATGCTGTGTGTAATGCTATAGCCATTTATGTATGTAGTGGTGCTGAAGAGGGTGTTGCCATTTTCAACTGCAGTGGTGCCCACACCAGTGCCTACCCCAGTTCTGTGGGATGATCCTCGACGAGCGCTTGAGTTTAAAAGCGTGTTTGATTGCGAGCGAAGCGCGTCGGTTGCGATGGACAGGGAGAACTTATTGTCATCATCAGGGGAGCGTAATCGGTAGCACCGCCACGATTCGGGTTCTCGTTGCTAAGGTGCTGTGCATTTCAATGTCCAGATGTCAACCAGGCTGGCATCGCTCAGCATACTGTACAGTCGAACAGCGCGTCCTCCAGGACGATAACAAGGCTCGCTCGCTCGCTGTCGGCGGTAGGTATCTGACAGCTCTTTCTAGGGGATATATCAGGACAGCACGTCCCTTGGGATCCGCGTTCAGGGATCCGTTCGTTTCACTGGCGACACTAAACAATGTAAGCGTCACGGCCTGCACTGGAACCTGGAGCTTTTCTTATTCAATTTAAGCGATTCCTCCTGACAAATTTTTTGCTCGGTTTTCATTCCGGGCCCTTGGTTCGGTCTCTTCTTCATAATCCCTCCCACCCTCCTCGACCAACGGGACGCAGCCAGCTGTTCCCTTTTACCATTTAGACGCAGATACCCAGCCAGAAGCATAATTTCTATCCAGCACTAGACAACGAGGTCTCTGCCCCCCTCGGTGGAAAAAGATGTCCCAGACTTCGTGCACCGTATCTCCTGCCGCGCCGTCTCCTCAGGCAGGTCCCTCCCTCCAGATATCCCCCAATCTCGAGGCTCTCCTACAGCACGACGAGCTAACACGTCGCAGCACGGGTTCGCCGACGAGCATGTCCCGCTCGACCAGGTCCCACAATTCGTCCGAGTTCCCGATCAGCCTGCCGCCTCCGCCCCCACGCAATTCTCTGTCATCCAAGAAGGCAGTCTCCCTATACGAGCCACGCCCGAGGGACGTGCGCCGGAAAAGGAGCCTCAACTTCGTGACTGACCGCTGGCCCGATGCACTCCCCGTTTGTACATCAGATACCGCGGCGACCAGCCAAGCCCATTCTACGTCTGGAACGGCGATACCCAATCCCTATATTAATCCCGCCCCCGTCGTCGCGAGGACGGACAGCGTGTTAGATGGTACGTACAGTCTCTGCCGTGTATTCCACGGAATGATCCGATGCATAGCTGTATAGATGCTCCCTTCACGCCCAAGCCGGGCGACAAACCTGTACCCAGTGAGCTGTCGTCTCGGTCTGCAGCCGAGGATCGCTCTCGCACACCCATGCCCGCTGCTGATTCCCGGCTCACGCGGTCCTCTTCAGCTGGCTATCGCTCCTCACCTGCATTGCACAAGGTGGAGAGGATTCTGAGCAAGGGCAGGGACTCCCTGTCCATGTTGGCAACTGCCGCTACGTCAGGCAGCCTGAGGCTCAAAGCAGACAGCCTTGATGTAGACCGCAATCGGCATCATACCGAAGACTTGGAATCGAGCAATCCACCTACACCGAAAGGTATGTTTATTTTTCCGGCTCGCAGGACCGGTGTGCTCAACGGTAATTTACTCCACTAAATCTGCAGCGTCTCCATTGCGACAGGACTCTCTGACAGGTCCACCAAGGCTGTCCCTGTCTATTGCATCAACTCCATATAGTAACGATGTTGCCACCATTCCCCCTCATGCAATTGAGGGAGCTTGTTCTATCAAAGCTAAATCGACGTTGGCATCAACCAACCAACATCGGGGCTCTGCACGTTCTGCACACCCAGCTCAGTCCAAGACGACCTCCACTCGTTCATTGTCCACAACATCCTCGTCTTCATCTTCATCTGTTCATGTTCCTGCAAACCCGGTACATACATACCCAGCATTATCTCTACCCAATTTGACGCTCCCCTCTATGATGTCTACGAAACCATCACGACCTCGAACTTGCCATGGTGTCACGGATGACGACGATAACGACTCATTCATCGACTTTTTCTCCCTCTCCATTGGAGAGGACGATGGCAAGAGTGACACACGGCCGCATAAACAGCAGCTTAGCACTCTTGCTATCCCCTCGTCCACCATGTATCAGAACTCGTCGGAGAATCTGTCGTCGGTTTCGTTGGCTACCATGAGGTTTGCCCCTCCCAGTCCCACATCTGGCGAGTCGCCCATGCTTCAGAGACCTAGCTCTCCTTCATCGTCTTCGATCGCGGTCTCGACCATGATTTTCGCCCCACCGAGTCCTGCTACGGAGCTATCACCACTGGCATTCCGGGAGGCATCCTCCCCCTGCTCAGCTACTTCCCTAACTCCTATCGAGTTTGCTCCGCCCTCCAGTCCTATGCACAGACAGCGAGGCAAACTTGATGTTTCTGCCCCCTTCAAGTTGGGTCCTTTGAAGACTAGGCGTAGGCGTGCGGGGAAACGATCTCTTTCGTTATCTCCTCGGCCACCGTCTCAGGAACTAGTTTCTCTTCCTCCCACTACTAATCTCCTTGGCCGAGATGAGCGAGCTGACCTCATACGACGCAATCGCAAGCTCACTCAAGTCTTTGGTCAGACACCAGGTGCGGAAGCAGGGCCGTTGGACATGCCTCGCAAGTTCAAGAAACCTCCAGCTGCACTGACTTCCTTACTGAGCGCTGGAAAGCAGCGCAATCACCGACAGGTAATGTCAGTCTCACATGCTGGTCTGTCCCCCAGTGCAAAAGTAGAATCCCACACCCTCTGGCAACTCGATGATCTTTGGTCGCCTGGCGGCCGCAGATATTCGATTCCTTTGACACCGAGCTCGTTCACGTTCTATCTTGATGACGATGATGATCCAAAATCAACTTCAACGAGCGATCATCGTGGAGTGCACAGCCTCGCAGATCCCCAACTACCGCGCAATTCGTCTAGCTCGTTCATCGATCTTTCAGATGATGAAGAACCCTCACGTGGTGATGAAGTCTCGGTCTTCAGTTCCTTAGATGGTCACAAGACGACCGGACACCGGCCAATCTACCACTTTTCTTCCACGCCATCGCTTGTTGAGAGCCTGGATCCAGACAAACAGGCAGAGGTAGAGCGCCGGCGTAAGCGGGATAAGTTGGCAAAGCTGCATCGCTTCCTCGGGTCGCAGGTGCCACCAGACCTTATACTTGGATCTACTACTTGTCCTTCATACCCCGCAAGCTCACCCTCGCCTCCCATGGAGGGTCTACGCGACAACCGGATGTGGAGCCGCAAGTGTGAAGCGTCGCTTGGTCCTGAGAACTTTGACCGTGGCAAGGAAGAGCTTGATCAAAGAGAGAAAGCGCTGAACGTCAGGCGTGCTCACAAGATGGAAAAGGTGTGTCTGAACTCTCTCTTGGCTATATTTCCGATACGAGGATGCTCCTAGCTGTTTGGCACTCCACCTCCGCAAACGTTGTTCCACACACGCCAGGGGCCATCGACATTATCGCGTTCACTGCCACATTCTCAACCCACCTCCCCCGTCAGTCCTGTCAGCAATCTTAACCAGTCTGCATACAAGGGCAAGAGTATCTATCGGTTGCCGCAAACAGAGTCTGCGAGGCTCCTGCTTCCTCCGAGAACGGATGGCTCCTCTGTTATTTCCCAATACCCAGAATCCCCTGTGCAATCCTTGATGTATCTAAACTACCAACATTCTCTAAATTCCTTGGTTGATATCATTGACAGAGTATGTTCATTTTGAGGTGAAGTATTACGCTACGCTTGTTGACCCTTTCTTTTAGGATGATCGGGAATCACTCCTTGAGCTACATCGTTTCCTCAATAGCGAGCTGTCCGAGTCGCCGGTCGAAGGACAACGGCAGGTAGACCGAAGGCGCAGCTCGATGACATCCTCCCTTAGATCAGAACGGCGCCACTCGCTTCCTGTCAGCACCTCCCTCGTCTCTCTGACTTCCGAGTATCTTGCGGCTCCACCCCAGACGTCAGAGTTCCAAGTTCGCCGGAGAAGGGCGGCGAAGCTGACAAGCTTCTTTGGTGTCGATTATCGGGAGCTGATTCACGACGTCCTGGAGAGCATTGAGAGGGGTGTAGAAGAGGAACGCAGAAGGGGTAACCTACAACCTGAGGAAGTAGAGGTGAGCTGCACATGGTGTATCATTTCACTGTCATCTGAAATACGTCCTGGCAGCTCCTTCTGCATCGAGTCCGATCTCTCAAGTCCCAACAGCAAGTTCAACAGTATTAGACTGTTGTTCCTATACCTCAATATCTTTAGTGTACTTTTCCCATATGCATACTACGTTTGGTTCACATGTGACACCCATTACCTATGTAACATTCACATCTAATTAATGCAACCACGGAGATACAACTATAATCGGGAATATGAATCAGTGTGGTATCATAGGATGACCAAGTCTCCTCGACATGAATGACACCAAAAAATGTGGGAATCGTCCATGAACTGCGGCCGCCGTGGGTGTCCCGCACTACCTTCGTGTACCACAGGTAAGGACCGTTCATTTCCCTCTGGCATGGGAGAAAGTATCCGTGGAGTGTGGCTGTTGGCAGCTTCGCTCTCGATCCTTGCTTTCAACATGCTGAGGCTGACCTGACGCTTGTGCCGAGTCTCAGGAGATAGTCCGACATCAAACACGGACCGAGTTGGCGGTGTCAGACCACTTTGTTTCCCAAAGGACGCACGCCGCAGGCTCGGACTGGCTCGACTCGATGGACGTGTGGATGTGTTCGGGGAGAAAGGCCGTGGTGTTACTCTGGCGGTGCGGGATTGTGCCAGTTGGTCTTCCAGAATACCGACCTGTCGTTGGAGGCGGTGTGCCCTATCCTGTGCTTCGAAGACGGCAGTCTCCAGAGCTCGAATTTGAGATTGGGCAGAAGAGAGTTCCAAGGCATGCTGCTGCTTCTGAGCGCTGAGCATCTCGCCATCCAAGGACGGGAATGCATCCTCTGTCACCGGCGTCTTCTGGAAGCTCTCTAATTCCTCGTCTTTTGCGGCTAGCTCGCTCCTGAGAGCCTCGATCTCACTACGGTACTGGTCGATGAGATTCCGCTGTTCATGCTCGACATTGCGCTGTGAAACGAGTTCAGCTTCCAGATGAGCGAGCTCCTCTTGCCTGCGCCGCGCGTCGACAGATAGTCTGTTGCTCAAGTCGGCTTGACGCATTTCTGTCTGGCGCATCTTGCTCCGTTCGGCTTCCAATGCATGAACTGCAGCCTGAGACGCCTGAAGCTCGGCCTCAAGGGTTACGTACCCCCGTTGCAAGTCTGTAATTGTTTGTTGAAGGGATGTGGTGTCCTTCTCCCGGAGCGAGTCTGACTCGTTTTTAAGCTTCGTAGCCTCTGCCTCCCGTTCTGCCCCCTCGTTCAAGGCGATCTCGAGTTTGGAGATGAGGTCATCACGAGATTTCCTGTCATGCTCTAGTCGCTCTATCTGCTCCAGCAGCTCGACCTTGGTGGAAGTCAATTCGACAATCTTGGGCCGCATCTCCTCCAGGGACTGCATAAGCCTGGTGCCTTCAGCCTGCAGGTCCCGTTGCGTCCTTTCTGATTCTTCTGCCCGACGGACGGCAGCACGGAGGTCGCCTTGCAAGTTGGTGACACCTCTATCTCTCGAGGTCACTTCGGCAGCAAGCTCGGCGAGTTTCTGTTGGAGTCCTTTAACGATACTTTGGTTGAACTGGACTTGAGACTGCAGGGAAGCACGTTCTTCCAATAGTTCACTTTGACGGCTATCGACAGTCTGAAGGCGGGTATGGAGAGTAGACCGCTCTTCTTCCAGGGCCGAGTATTTACTCTTCCACTCAGCCTCACTAGCAGTTAACGAGCGGAGCTGTAAGTCCAGTTCTTCCTTGTCGTTTTTGAGGCTGTTATGGTGCTATATTGTAACCATGGTCAGGGGTGTGTTCATCTGGAACAAGAATTTCGACCAACTTGTTGAAGCTTACTCAGCTGGAACTCCAACTCGTCAGCCCTGTCTTGTGTGTTCTTCAGGGTGACCTCGAGCCGGTCCGCCCGATCGTCGTTTTGGATTTGCTCCTCGAGTTCCCGTACACGCTGTTGGTGTTGATCGGACGTTGCCTGCAGTTCGTCCAACTCCGCTTTGCGCAATTGGATCTCGCGCTCCTGCTGAACGTCACTACCCCTGTAGGAGATATGCGAGGCTCTGCATACCTGATCACGACATTTCTCGGAAAACTCCTTCTCCTGCTGAAGTGCTTGTTGGAGCTCATTATTCTTTTGGGCTGAGATGGTTTCTAGGTCATGGACTCTTTGTTCTAGACCCTTAGCTTTCGCTTGCTCCGAACGGAGGAGGCTCGTGTTTTCTTGAAGCTCTGTTTGCCAGTGAGACGTATATACGGAGGACATGTTGGTAACGTTACCTGTCTCAACGGATTCCATGCGCTGTAGAGAGGATGTGAGAGAAGCCTTCTCAGAAACAAGTAACGAAATGGTTTGCTGTCGGTTCTGGTCCTGTTCTTGCCAACGCCGGGACTCCTCCTCAGCACTTGCAAGTAACTCATCTATCCGAGTACGGGCCGCGGAAAGTTCGCTCTCAACCTTGATTGAATTATCCTTCAGTCTCTCGGCTCCTTGTTGCACTACATGGAGCTCGGAAACTGCCTTCTGTAACTCTAAGCCCCAGACCATTTTCAGAAGAAAACCTACGGCCACGTTTACACACTCACCCGCCTCGAGTGAGCTGATTCTGCTCTGAGATTTGCTGGATTCCGCGTCCAACCCTTTACATTTCGAATTCAAGCGCTCGACTTCTGCACTGTTAGCCTTTTTCTGAGCTTCCAAGCGCAACTTCTCTTGTGTGAGCGCCTCGAGGTTGCGTGTAGCGGTGGCAACGGCCTCTTTTGCTTTCGAAAGCTCAGTCTCGAGAGATTTACATCGCGACCGTTCATCTTCGAGTAGTTTTCCTTTCTGTTCGGCCTCTGATTCACTGCCTAGTGAGATTTAGGAGACAAGCAGGCGAGTCACTACTTGCCTGACGCGACTTCGCTCAGCTTGTTCAAGGACGTCTGGAGTGCATCCTTCTGACTCTGGAGAGACAAAATGGTGCTCTTCTGCTCGGCAACCTGGAGGCGCAGGTGGTCGATAGTTTGGGTAGCGAATGGCGAGCTCGATACAGGTACGACAAGGCCTGGAGAGGTCACGCGTTCCGGATGGACACGAGAGCTAGTTGGGGAGACGTGTGGGCTCGACGGGCGCGACTCGGTCTTCGAGTCTTTGACATGAGTCTTGGCCAGAGAGTCGACCCAGCTAGTAGCTGGCTCTGCGGGACCGAATCTACGAATGACCACTGATGTAAGTAATGACGAGCACACGGCCAGAGAACGGACGTACAGGTCATCGAAGTCTCGTTCAGACTTTACATCCTCTGCCGTCGCGGTGGAATCTACAAGGTTCGGTGTATAAGACCTCGACGGTGGAGGACTGGCCAGAGAAGTGCTGCCGCCAGCGGTCTTCTTCTGTTGCCGTTTCTTGAGCTACGGGAGGAGAGGTGATTAGAGTAACAGCTCAGCTGCCTTGTGCAGCGCGTACCATAGCCTTTGCTCTCGCGGCCTTTGCAGCTCTGTCATCTTCGGACATCTCACGGGAGGCTCGTTAGTAGAGCTGCTGGGTGAATGGAAGCTCGATGAACGAGGAGTAGCAACAAGGTTGATATAAGGTGCCCGAAACACGCAGGCGTCTTCAGAACGCGACGTGGCGGATCTGACGTACATGCAATGCACACAGCAGCTTCACACTCTTAAATTGCTCGACTCCCGCCGCCGTGGTCTCAAATCAGAACGTCCACAGGATGGTAGCGTTTTTGGAATATATATACGATGGTGTGGCAGGTAGAAAAGACATCAGGAATGAAATCGGGGCAGCAGCAGATGACCGATAACGAGACAATATATGTACTGGCACGCAGGGAGGGGAAAGGACATCCAACGGGTGTAAAGACCGACTCTAGGCAAATTACTGCATCAAAATACCAATGCAGCAGTCGCGGGTGGGTATAGGGCAACGTAACGATATAATCAACAGATAGTGGGTGACAGAAGAGAGGTAGACGAGAAAGCTGAAAGAGAGTCGCAGAAAACAAGATGACAGAAACGTAGTTTTGGTCATGCCCACACCTAGAAGGACATGTGCAGAGTAAGCACTGAACAGAGCGCTCGACAGATAACACTTACCCTAAGCGTGCTGTCCCAACTGCCCGTGCAAAGGGCCATACCATCAGCTGACACACCGAGACAACTAACCCGGTTCTCGTGCCCGGTCAAGACTCCTACACGCTCGCCCCTTAACGTATCCCAGACATTGCACGTCCAATCGTCATAACCTCCGAAGAGAATGCGACCCGAAATCGAGAAAGCAACCGAGGTGATACCGCAGAGGATGTTGTCGTGTGTAAAGCTATTCAACTCCCGGTCTGCTCGGATGTCGAACAACCGGCATGAAGCGTCATCCGAGCCAGTTGCAAACGCATCGCCGTTAGGGAAGAACCTATATCGTACGAGTCAAACACAGAAGGCAATGGCAATGGCCGCACTGGAGTTCACATACTGGACAGCGTTGATATCGGACTCGTGGCCTGTGAACGTTTGCGTAGCGCGACCACTACGAATGTCCCAGAGTTTCGCGGTAGCATCACAAGCACCTGAGACAAACACGTTCTGGTTTGGACCCAACGATAAACTACAGAATAGCTGAGCTTCGAAATGACCAGAACCACAGACACGAATAAAGTTCACCTCATGACATCTCCGGTATGATCGCTAAACTCGACCACCCGCACGCCCGCTTCGATGTCCCAGAGCATACATGTCATGTCACCCGAACTGGTGACAATTTGCCTGTCGTTAATGAAGCGGCAGCAGCTCAGATAACCGGAGTGAGCGCTCAGCTCCCGACCCCCCCTGGCACCATTGGCATCCCTGCTATTCAGGTTGTATATGGAACAGATATTATCCAGACCACCACAGGCAACGAAGTTACCGGATGGCGAGTAAGCGCAGGTCATGACCCAGCTGGATCGTAGAGGAATGGCATGGACCTTGTTGGTGGTATAGGCGTCCCAAACAATGAGCTTTCCATCCTGTGACGCTGATACAAGGTGTCGTCGATCAGCAGACCAATGCATAGCGTATATCTTGGCGAGGTGTCCCTTCAACGCCCGCCGAGGTCGCATTACAATGCGGGGAAGAGTGTCGACCTCAGCGGCCATTGCACGCACTGGGGTAGCAGGGAACGTTTCCAAACAGTCAAAATCACACATGGGGAGAAACACATACAGCTTGTATCAGCCGAAGCCTCCCTGCTTGCACGAATCTTCTCTTTCAGTATCTCAGCTTCACGACGCGCTGCCGCGATCCGCTCTTGTATGTCGCCTTGCGGTTGGGCCATTACGAATATTCAAGTCTTGGGTACGAAAACGGGATGGTAAAAGTAGGTCAGAGGATGGAACACGACCGAGGGCGGCAAGAAAAAGCAGTCACCTGCAATACTTTGTGAACCAAGGAAAGATGAGGGATAGAAGAAGAGCGTGTGAACCAACGCTCGTAAAAAGTGTCGGACAGTGCCAGCGAAGCTTGGTAATAATGCCGGCGTTGCGGTGTAGAGACACCTTGTACGGCGACAACGATAACAAGGGCGCCGACGGCGACAACGGTAACGAGCAAAGAAATTCCGGTGAAGCTGGGAAACGTTCAGCTCGAAACTCAAAGACAACTCAGCACTGGCAAGGATCGGCCACAGCATCGGCTATTCCCGCAACTCCGCCAGTGGCGCAATTATTTTTTATGACAATAAAAAAAATTGAAAAATGGACAACGTAAAAATTCTGTTTTTACTTGGCTACATAGCTAGCTGTCCAACAGTGATCATATGGCGCTCAAAATAGTGTGCTAACGATCCATAAATACAGAAATTCTGATAGTCCCCCCCTTTCATGGGACCAAGTATTACATGACCAAAAAAAATTCATATGATCCATGTGGATCGTTACACGGGAACCGGGTGTGTCTGACCATAATAAGGCTGCTGAGGCGGAGGCGGGGAGCCTGTGTAGTGAGGCTGCGCCTGGGGTACTTGCTGCTCTGGGAAAGGAGTTCCTTGGTACTGGCCCATGGGTATAGGCTGCTGCGCCGGGGGAGCGGCTTGGGCAGGTGCAAGGAACGTAGTTTCCTTGACAGTCGACAACCAGACAGAGTTGCCACGCGAGGCTGCGATGCAGGCAAACGCAAGTAAAGTGATGGTGTAGCCCAACACTGGGACGGCCGACTTCAGCCTGGACAAGTCAAATATCTACGAGGAAAAGCTCACAAGCAAAGAAGGCCAAGAACGAGAATGCTTCGACCGCCTGAACCTCGTAGCAGGCTTGGACAAGAGTGGGATCTGAGCCCAGCGTCAGCTATTGCGAAACAGACAGAGAAGAGAGAGACCCACAGCCGTCATAGATACTGCACCCTGCAGAAAGATAGCTGCCAACGGTGTTAACTGCTTCCCCCGCGGTCGCTACCCATAAGACCCATAGGATGACTGTATGCCAAGAAGTTGTCAATCGAAGGCTATTCCATGGGCACATTAGTTCTCTTACACAGCCAAATCAACTCCACCAGGATCTTCGACGTGAACGCTCCGGTACGAAGGAAATCGATAGCAAGCCTGAAAGACGATCAGAAATCGACGGCAGAGATATACGAGGCGATCATGTACATGACTGGAAGGGTCACCAGCGTGAGCACGGCAGTGGCCACACCCAACGCCGCAAAAGTGTAGTAGGCCGCGTAATATGTCTCCGTGAGCGAAATAAGATGGGCACAGATGCCGAGCACGATGACGGAGAACACACACGTCAAGACTGTGGGGAGCGTCAGACGATATGATACAGCTGTATTCACGAGAGCAGCCTACTTAGCGTGACAATGCGAGTGACGGAAAGGAAACCCATCTTTAACACTTGGGCAGTAGGGGGGGGGATTCAGGAAGGTTCAAGTAGACTTTCAGACTTGGCCCTTTTTATCAGGGACATCATGTAGAAGGTCTAGGCACTGCCCTCCGATCCTCCGTCGACGACAAGCCTTATATAAATCCTAATTGGTCCAGTCAGGGCAACAAACGAGGTCTATGTTGTCCTGAAAATGCCACGGTCCCATATATCAGAGATCTGGTTCCTGTGAGGCCCTTCAATCATCATCAACCAGCCTCGGCCAGGTACCTG
>JADGIP010000743.1:0-12215 GCA_016618355.2 Astraeus odoratus | reverse complement strand
GACTACACCCCTTGAAAATTGTTGACATATGTCAGAAAACTTCATAACCTAGATCCTTTCCTTTCATCTTGGCTTTAGGAAATTTTACTGTCCATATGATACATCTCCTTTCATCTCAGTTCCATAGTTTCCTTTTGTCTCTTTCCCTTAGTTTCCTTTTCCGGAATTCCTCCGCTTTTTAGTATTTAAGTCCTTCCATATATGTCTGTAATATCTAGTTTGAATATCAACTCCAAACCTGGCTCTGTGCAATCTCTCCTCTGTCTGACTTGCTCCTGGGCTTAGCCCAAGTAAGGACTCACCTCACCCTCACCCTCCTATGTGTCCTTGCTACCTCCTCCTCTGGTGGAGCATGCTCTCTCTCTGTTATGCCTTCACCTGGGCTCCAACCTGCATAAGGGCACAGTGCATGTTCTGTTGCTGAGGCTAAGAGCTCTTGTCCTAACTCCTCTGACATCTCCTGACTCTCCTCCACTTCAGAGATTGTCCAGAGTTTCCAGTTTGTGACAATAACAGTACATCTTATTTTGGGTATTCTGCTCACTTAGTGGCATACCAATCTGTCCACAGTGTTTTCAAACATATCTTTAGTTGTGTATAAATACTTCTCTAGCCTTTTCAAGTCCAGTTGTGGCTGTCCTTCCAAACTTTCCTCCTATGATGTCTACCATGTCACCCACAATTTCAGCATAGAGAAGGAAAATATGACAGTGGAGGTGTCTAGATGTCTTCTTTCCATCATTTCCCAACTCTTCTACCTCAATATTGTTCACCACCATCCAAAGAGGTCTGTGCTGAAAGAATTTAGTCAAGAAAAAGATCTTTATCAGCTAAACATAGGAGGTATCAGTTAGACTTGGTAATAGCTTAGAAAAATATGCATTTTCCATGTCCACCTCCACCAATTTAACCATATGTGATCAATTTTAGCCTCATATGACCAAACAATCCTCTTCCATCTACCAGTGGTCTAGTGTTAATGACCCATTGCAAAGTCTGGTCACCCCTTCCTATGTTTAGCTGATAAGGAAGGTCTTTTTGCTTGACTGATGCTTTCAACAAAGACCTCTTTGGATTGTGGTGAACAACATTAAGATAGAAGAGTTGGGAAATGATGGAAAGAAGACATCTAGACACCTCCACTGTTGTATTTTTCTTCTCTATGCTGAAATTGTGGGTGACATGGCAGACATCATAGGAGGAAAGTTTGGAAGGACAGCCACAGCTGGACTTAAAAAGGCTAGAGAAGTGTTTATACATAACTAAAGATATGCTGGAAACACTGTGGACAGTTTGGTATGCCACTAAGTGAGCAGAATACCCATAATCAGGCAGAGAGAGGATGTGCTGCTGTTGAGTAGAAGAATGTGTTCCCATGGTCATATGATCAAAACATTAGCATTGTGGGAACATTTCTTGCACTAATGGAACCTTCTCAATGTTTTTCCATGTTTGTACCTTGTGTTTTGCTTGAATAATTCTCACTTTCATGGTAGAATTACAAAAGTGAGAAAAATGTTCCAATGAGTAGACCATATTAATCCATTCATATCTCCACCATATCTCCACCATACACCCTGACTAAGCACTACATAGAAAGCCAAGACCAAACTATACAAACCCACCACTGACCCCATCTCATAAAATCCAATCCTTCAAACACAATAAACCAATCTTTCAAAACTATGCAAACATTGGAACACCTTTTGGAGTCACTGTATATGTACACAGCCTGGTATGTGTGTATTATATTTTTTTCTTCCTTTCTTTTATCTTGAAACTTTCTAAAGTTGCTTCTGTCCTATGTTACATATCTGTATAATTATGTGTAGTCCAGATGCTCATCTATACTCTGGATTGTGCAGAGTGATTGTCTTGCTTTCAGTGAGCCCATCCATTGTAGTGTATTTTAGGGATCTCACCTCTCAGATGACTGGACTGTAAAACACAACCATGAGTCCCCAAGCACAAGGGAAAGAACAGGCCCAGGAATTTGGATGACCTCCTGCAGGATGTGGCTATTACATATACAAAGCCATGGACATGTATGTAGGTCAGTTATCTCTGGGAGTACCAATGTAGACATTTCACACTGTGTTAGGCTTTTCAGCCTCCATAGAGAACTTTAACTCAGGATGACAATGCTGAGGTGCTGCCTCCTACCAAGTTTCAGGTACATGGGTTCCTCATAGTGGAATGGTGCATGCCACCCCATTCAATAACTAGGGGCAGAATGCCTAGTGCAGGATGCTTGCTCACCATTATTGTTACAGAGATGAAGCTGACCAGTAGTAGTATTCAGCTGAGTATCTTATGGGTGACATAGCACTCAAATGCTTGTGCTGGGCATGATGCCTGAGCAGGTTCCCAGCAAGAAGTATTTAGGGAAGCACTAAGTTCCAAGAGAAAATGATCAAGGTTATCAGAAACTATGATCTGCTCATATGGACCAATGCCCCTTATCTGTTAAGTTCCTGGTTCCTGATGGATAGGGGCCAAAGTCAGAAGGACAGGAAGAAGCTAGGTTTCAGGCTCAGTGACAGGGCAATGTACTGTCCCCTTATGCAGGTCCAACCTAGTACAGGGTCAGAACAGAATACTGATCATGGACCCAGAACTTAGAACCAAGATCAAAGTTGATATTCAAACTAAAGTACAAGAACAGAGTAACTAAGACTTTATATACAGAACAGAACTATAGTAGTCTGGGTTCCAGTCAGGGATACTACCAGAAGATTACTAAAGTCTTACTAAGTTCAAAGGCAGTTCAAGATGAGTAATGTACTAAATAAGCAAAGGGAATGGGGATGGAATATCAGAATAACCAGGAGACAGAATATGTGATAAATGGAAAGGCACAGATGTGCACAGCTTAGCACAGCACAGAATACAAGACAGACCAAATATAGACAGGACTGGAATATGGGGCAGAGGACTGAGGTGGAGGTAGAAGATTGAGAGGCAGGGTGGAAGATAAGAGTCTGGGGCAGAAGATGGTCCAGGGTTTGGCAGAGATATGACATTATCCCAACTTAGTTAAGTACTTCCAGACAACTTTTCCAATATCATACTTTCTGCTCATTCTACAGAACTATATCCCCATGTACAGTACATACATACCAAACAGTGGGATACCTCCCTGATCTAGATAGCAAATTCCAAATGCCTTCTAAATATGTAGATTGTGCTGGGACACTCTAACATATGGTCAATGTATTGTACATACTTATTCTGAAGAGAATTATGTATGTCATTCCTCAAAGTGGGGGGACAGCTTCCAAATGATGTATAGGATGGATGTACTTACCCCTACATCTGCAGAGCTATTTAGATATGTACATAGGTGTACATGAAAGAATTACTTCCCCACATAGCAATACTGCCATGTATCTCCATGCACCATCATACTCAAATCCAGCTCTGGGCCTCCCCTAGGTATAACTAAGGCATTTCTTGTGGAGTATATGAATGCATGGTAATAAGTTGGCACCCACAGTAACAATCTCCCTTCTGGCCCTATAATCCAGCCATCAACATTTACCCTTACAAGATCCTTCTGGTCACCAACTCCATCATACAGTTTGAGGCCATTGCATAATGAATGACATGTGTCAGGTGAAAAGCATATTAAACAATGTGGGGATATATTGTCTAGATGCAGATTAAATAAAATAAAGCACATGTCCAGAGATTGTCACTTACTATGATGATCAGTTTTCCATACACGGATTTGTTGGTCCAATGATCCTGACACAACAAGCATACCATCTGGAGAGAAGCAAACTGATACAACACCACCAGTGTGTCCTTCAAAAGGGTTGCCTATCTGAGAGCCAGTATATACATCCCAAATTCTGATGGTCTGGTCATTTGATCCTGACACAATCCACTTGCCATCTGGAGAGAAGGCAACTGACCAAATGCTTTGAGCATGCCCTTCAAAGGGACTGCCTATCTGAGAGCCAGTATGTGCATCCCAAACCCTTATAGTCTTGTCAACTGAACCTGATACAATCAATCTGCCATCTGGAGAGAAGGCAACTGAAAAAACACTTTGAGTGTGTCCTTCAAAGGAACTGCCTATCTGAGAACCAGTGTGTGTATCCCAAACTCTGATGGTCTTGTCAACTGATCCTGACACTATCCACTTGCCATCTGGAGAGACAGCAACTGACCGAACACCATCAGTGTGTCCTTCCAAAGGGCCATGTATCTGAGACCCAGTATGTGCATCCCAAACCCTAACAGTCTTGTCAACTGATCCAGATACAATCTGCCTGCCATCTGGAGAGAAAGTAACTGATAAAACACTATGACTGTGCCCTTCAAATGGATTGCCTAACTGAGAGCCAGTATGTGCATCCCAGACCCTGATGGTCTTATCAGCTGATCCTGATACAATCTGTGTGCCATCTGGAGAGAAGGCAACTGACAAAACACTGTGAACATGCCCTTCAAAGGAACTGCCTATCTGGTAGCCAGTATGTGCATCCCAAACCCTGATGGTTTTGTCAATTGACCCAGACACAATCCACCTGCCATTAGGAGAGTAGGCAACTGACCAAACACTATGAGTGTGTCCTTCAAGGGAACTGTCCATCTGAGAGCCAGTATGTGCATCCCAAACCCTTATGGTCTTGTCATGTGATCCTGATCCAATCCACTTGCCATCTGGAGAGAAGGTAACTGATGAAACACTATGAGTGTGCCCTTTGAAGGGACTGCATATCTCAGAACCAGTATGTGCATCCCAAACCCTTATGGTCTTGTCATGTGATCCTGATACAATCCACCTCCCATCTGGAGAGAAGGCAACTGATAAAATACTATCAATGTGCCCTTCAAAGGGATTGCCTATCTGAGAGCCAGTGTATGCATCCCAAACCCTAATGGTCTTGTCAACTGATCCTGACACAATCCACCTGCCATCTGGAGAGAAGGCCACTGACCAAACATGATCAGTGTGCCCTTCAAAGGGCATGCCTATCTGAGAGCCAGTGTATACATCCCAGACTCTGATAGTCTTGTCATCTGATCCTGACACAATCCACTTTCCATCTGGAGAGAAGGCAACTGATAAGAAAGTATCAGTGTGTCCCTCAAATGAGTTGCCTATCTGAAAGCTAGTATATGCATCCCAAACCCTAACAGTCCTATCATTTGATCCTGACACAACCAACCTGCCATCTGGAGAGAAGGCAACTGATGTGACACAATGTGCATGCCCTTCAAAGGAACAGCCTAACTGACAGCCAGTATGTGTATCCCAAACCCTGATAGTCTTGTCATCTGATCCAGACACAATCCGCTGGCCATCTGGAGAGAAAGCAACTGACCGAACAACACCAGAGTGCCCTTCAAAGGGACTGCCTATCTGAGAGCCAGTATGGGCATCCCAAACCCTCACAGTCTTGTCATCCGATCCTGACACAATCCACCTGCCATCTGGAGAGAAGGCAACTGAGATAACTGAAGAAGTATGTCCTCTGCAATGCAGCCCTGTTGGCCAATTTTCTTGTTCTCCAGCCACAATTTTGGGAAGTCCTCTGAATTTGTGCATAGCCTGCCTCAAGAGGGGTGACCCCACAGGAGAGAATGCTAATACAGAAAGGTACAAATGAGGTGTGCTCATGGCAATTGCATCTCCGAAGGCTCGAAGAAGTTGAATGGCTTCACCTGAGATAGTATGAAGAGCCTGATGCTCCTTTTGGCCCTGCAGTTGCAGATGAGAAATGTAATGACTCATACACAAGGATTAACTCACTTCTGTCAATTGCATAAGTGTCGGCATAGCTGCATACGCAGTATCCAGTGACTTGAGAAGACTAAGTACCTCCATCCAGAATAGGATGTATTCAGTCTGGAAGATGGTCTTCAGCTCATCCACAAGCATGCCATCCAACATCGTTTCCTGGATATGATGGGCCCAGTATCGGCAAGCATATGACAGGTGTGGAGATATAGACTTCATCACTCGCTGGTCCAGGTCTGTAACCTCTGAGTTTCGGAGATATGAACTCGGCAGCCCACAGATATTGAATCGCAGTTCTTGTTTCATTACCCGGACAGACGACAGCGCCAGGTCAAGGTGGGTCTGCATCTTGTCAATGTAGAAGTCTCCACTTCGTGATGCATCTGTCAGGAAATCATAGAAAGACGAGTGTAAGGAGCGAACAGGTGTAGCGTCATCAGTAACGCCACTGAGCAAAGCTCCCATGAAGTCCAAGATGTTCCTGACATCGACGGGGTTGTCATTTGTTTCAAAATGATAGCGCATTTTATTTAAGGATGAGATTGGGAGGGGCTGCGCCGTCCACAGGATTTGCCGCATCACAGATTGAAACCGAACACGTGCTCTTGGAGAGTTGTGGACATTCTCATCAAGAATACTCCGATACATGTTATCCAACAATGCTTGGCCATGACCGCGAGTGCGGGACACCAGTTCGTCAAATAGTTCCTTTGCATCCACTCCAGCTTTGCGGGGTCTAATCGACTGGCAAGCAAGTCGTGCCCATTCAAACAAGCCATCAGACATCTCCGTCAGTTCTCCGATCTCCGTATCACTGAGCCGTATTCTGAGCTCCTTCAGCTTGCTGTGGACATACATACTGATATCACGTTTGGCAGCCGTAGCGTCCACCGTATCCAATGACCTGGCAACGATATGCGGCACGTTTGCCAACGCGTCGCAGATGTCGCGCGACGCACGAGACGTCACAAAAATGCGCACGGTAGGGGGAAATTCCATAACATGCGGGGAAGCGAGGATATCCAGAATTCGTGTCCGAGAGTTTTCGTCGCCGCTCTCATCTAATGCGTCGATCACAATCACCACATTTCCACCAAAGAACCCCTTCAAAGGATGGAGAATGAGCTTCTCCCATTGGCGGGTAACATCAGTGCTGTTCTTTAAGGAGGGGTCCACCCTGATAATGCTAGCTAGGGTCCGCCGCAACTGGGGGTCACGACCAGCCAAATCCGTCGCGATGGTCGCGAAGATTTTCTCGTGACGACGCTCAGTCTGGCGGTCGCGAGCGAAGCAGAAGCATGAGCCCATCCACCCAAGAGAATCCACCCATGCTGCGATGGTATGTGCGATAGCTGACTTCCCCTTCCATGCTTGGCCAGACAACCAAAACATACGGGGGGTTCCGTCACCATGATCATTAAGCCAGTCCACAATTTCACCGAGGATCTCACTTCGCGTGTCTGCTAGACACTTCTTCCATGTATCGAGCCCAGCTCCAGCTGCATATGCGATGCTGTTGAGCTCTACCGTCTCGCCTACTCGCAAGAAGCAAACAATCAGACGCATCCAGGTTGCAGACTGGAAAGGAAGCTTACCCAGTCGTTCCAAGTCTGCCAAAACCTGATGAATAGTGATATGGGTATCCCGAATGGATTGATCCCGGAAGCCTTGCATAAGTCCGTCCAGCGCCAAGTTGTATTCGGTCACTATGGTATCCGTCTCAGAGATGACATTTTTTCCCAGTCTGATCCCTGGTGGCACGGATCTGTGAACTCCAATATAATATATAAGCGGCCATCATGGACGTACAAAAATTCTTCGTTTCTGAATAATCCTTGATAAACCTCGTACAGTCAAGGATTTGTTCCGCAATTTTTTGCAATGTGGCCTCCATCGAAGTAAGTCTTACAAGCCTGTCATCCTCCGTGATAAATTTGTATAATTCGCAGATTTTCAGTAAGAGAGCGTTGATGGAAGCGTCGCGGTTTGCTTGGGAAATGATTGTCTGCACAAAATATCAGACTGGCGAATTCTTCGGCACGGAAGCCTGTACCTGAGCTGCCCAGGACAGCACCCCTAGTGCCATTTTCGCATATGGATGAACCTAGAATGTCAATAAGCGACATTCTCATTTCAGAAGAAAAAACCGACATTAGCAATAGTTTTTACCACCGTGTCGAAGGTCTGAAGAGGCTGGAGATACGTGGCGTCAAATATATCGATTTGCTGCATCGCATTGTTGGCAGCACCGACGACATTAGCGGACTGTTTTGCCATGCCTGGGATATTTTGAACCTGTTGAATACCACTCTTAGCGTCATTGAGCGCCTCAGACACCATGCCTTCATGGATCTCTCGCACGGTCCTGGACCCCGATTGACCCTGATATCCGATGCAACAGATAATTGGATACGGTCGACGGTTTAATGGGAAGAGCACACTTACCCTCATAGTTGATCTGGTTGTATCCGCTTCCTGAGAGTCGAGATCAACAAGGATTCAGGGGATAAAGGCTATTATCAACATAAACATACCACAGACTGCATTTCAGATCGAAAAGCGGTACTCAGTCCACCATCGTGATGCGCATCGCCTTGCTCCTTCGACACTATGTTCCCCGTTGCCCCTCCAACATCTATCCGGGCCGATGGACGCTGCGATTGAACACGGTCAGTGCTGAAGCAAGAAATCTCGGTCTATAACCAAGGAAGAATATACCTCTTGAGAGTGAGTCGTCGATCCAGGTAAATCTGTATGCTGATCAACACCATCAGACAAGATCTCCACCGTAAGACTACGAAATTTATGTACTCTATGCTGCTCAGCACTATCTTCTGCACCAATATTGACCCCCGCGACGGGGGATCTGGACGCCTTGCGGTGAAACTACAATGGCGTCAGCTTATACAGTACAACGTTGTTTCACAGGCCATACTCTTTCGGTGAAGACATTCAAAAAACTGAACGTAGATGGCCCTGTGCCAGAAGCATTCCGATGCGCAACCTGCGCTTGAGGTGCAAGCTATAACGTTAAAAGGGGGAAATGATTGTAAGTCGATGAGATATACCGTACAAGAAATAAGTTAGCTCACCGGCACGCTCTCAGTGGGAGAGTGAGACCCATTAGACCGCAATTTGCCGCTTTCGCGAATGCGGGGGGGGAAAATATGTCCTTTTGAACGATTTTCTGTCATTTGCAGTGGAATCGATGTTATGAGTGGTGAGAATGGTTGGGGGTTGGATTAGACGCCGAAATAGCATGTAATAGTCCCGAATGAGCCACGGTATTTACTATTCACCGACCACGAGAAACAAGTATTGGCTTATTCAAGCATGTTGTTCTGCATGCTCGTTGCCGAGTAATTACTGGTATATTACACCAGTTTGCATAAGTAACGAGACTCGCGCGTGAAGGGTCTGTTCCATTATTCGATGGGGGCTTTCATTCCATATGGATTTGTACTTAATTGCCAGTCCAAAAATTTATGGCTTCATATATATTAGGACCATGGTGCTAGCTTTGTGGTTCGCATTTCTGCTTCTCCAAATTGTCTGGAGACTTTCTGTGACCTCCAGGACCCTTGGGTGATTTGTATCTGTCAAAAGTTGACTGCTTCACGAAGGTTTGTCCTACTTATGTGAGTGATAAGGACGATTTTGTGTACCAAGTCTCGTAATAATAAATGTAAACTGATTACATAATCTGTGCCGTGACGCGTTTCGGTCATGACAAGACAAGCAAAACCTTTTTGATTGGTATTGGGAACGAAGGAGACCAGCGTGTACCTCGTGTCATGTCTCTTCGTACTGTACGGAACCGAACGCTCTTAGCGCTGCCGCCTGAATTATTGGACGACGTTATCAGCCGGTGTCCAAACGCGACTAGGATTACCCTTTGTCGAGTCTCGAAGGAAACCAACCATGCGGCCGTACGCTGGCTCTACCGCAAAGTCATGGCCAGAACCGCCGCACAAATAGTGAGGGTATGCAAGACTGTCATGTCGAATCCTGTCGCTGCACGATCCATTCGGTTCCTCTACTTTGTTGGTGAAGGTGACGGGTGCCGGCTGTGAGTACGACACTCTTATTGAACGAGTTTCAAATCGCTCGTACATCCTTCGTGGATACATTTTGTTTATCTTCCGAAGCACGCGCTAACCCCTGTGACCGGGAAGGTCTCAAAACACGTTTCTGCGCGGCTTCCCCCGCCTCCTCAATAGGACACTTCCCCTGCTTACCAACGTCCGTGAACTGGGCTTCGTATTTCCTCCGTTTGGCGAGGAGTTCTCGCTCGAGAGTTGTACGTTTCCGCATCTGCAGGGCTTGGGATGCACATTCCGGTCCACCTCCGCGATGGTCGAGTTCTTGAACCGACATCCGAGCATCACAAAAATTAGCTTGGTGGCAGAGCCGGACCGCATTCCGGAGCCCGTCTGCGTGCCGAAGATGTATCTGCCGCGTCTCAACGAAGTCAGCGTCGCGAGCAATGTCATTCCCTTCCTTTCGCTCGATGCTCCAATCCGCATGTTCACGATCTTGTTCCTCGATGACCACGGCTATGACCTGTCCTTCAGGACCTTATGTGATTCCACGCATCCTTTGTTGGATCTAATCATCCTGTGCCCTGCATGGCAGCCGTTAATGTTGACGGCTCTGTTCCGAGCGATGGATCCAGTCAGGTTGCGTTGCCTCATATTCACGAAGACAGAGGACGTCGCGAGCTCGGAAGACTTCCCCAGTCCTGAGGTGACGCAGCTCTCGGATGTGGAGGTCAGTGTGAACGCGTATGACCGCTGGAATGTGCTAATGTTCAATTAACAAACAGTGGTTGGATATGATCGGGTCTGTATTAGAGACCACGCGATTCCCGCATTTGATCCAGATATTTTGCAATGTAGTCAAGCCTCCCGGCTTCGTAGCGAATCCCCCGTCCACCGCAGACTATGACGACGCATTCACACTCGTCCAGCGATGGAGCGAGACGTGTCCCACACTGAAAGCGATCGTTCTCCCATGTGCGTCAGCTCTTTCCCGTTCTCCCGACGTCTGACAGTGTCCCATAGCCGGATTGACTTGGTACCGTCTGTGCGAACGAGCGTGGGTTCCGGACATGACTCGTCCGTCTGCCAAGCGCTGGCTGTGCATGATGCTTCGAGAACGACGGTACCCCAAGGTCAAATTGATCACCTCCATCTTACAGGCCTGGAGGAAATCCCGCGGGATCTACGACCTCCTCGGTCTGGAGAATATCACTCTGGAGACCTTCTGTCATGATATTACAACGCAGATTCCTGGCATACCAGTACAGGTGCCCGGTCCGGAGTACGAAGATGATGAGGATTTCTGGGCGGTTGAGGAAAGTGACGATATGAGTGACGATGGCGAATGGGCGCATGATGGGGTGGTAGGTGGGTTTGTTTAAACTTATTTATCTTTATTCGCGCATGCACCTTGTCATTTATTTCAGTTCCACGGCTACAGAGGCGCCATGCGGGGAGTGCTCTTATGCTATGAATGTGTACACTAATGTACTTTGTACTTGCGCATAATAGTTATGCCACTGGGGGGCTTGGTTCTGGGTCATTATGATGTGGAGCAGTGGTGTGCGTGTTGATATCCATCGTGAGGGACCTTGCATTGCCGTCCCCATTGTCCTAGTACGATGGATATGGGGAAAGTATGAAACGACTGCCACAGGATGCGTGTATCATCTGGAAGATAAAGATGGGTTTACCATTTGCAGTTTATGTACAAGAGATCTAACGAGCAATCCAGGATCTGAGATGATAGTCGAAGATGTGTCTTGGCCTTGCTTGATCTATCTTTAAATATGAGGGTTATCATCCAAGATCAAGATTATAGAAGCAATCCACATGACTATACCGTTCGAGTGGCCTGCAAGGTTCCATGACAATGCATAAATTATGAAGATATACACGTGCGAGATAAAGAGTAACGTTCGCAAATTTCAAAGCTCATAGGGTCAAGTTTTACACGCTAGAACCTCTGTAGTTGATCTAAGACCCTAGATATTGTTGGACGCGACGTTGGCTCACGCCACCAGCACGAAAAACTTCCCATGAAGAGTCCGTCATACGTGAACAAGTTGCATCTTCATTGGGGCGCTCCGGTGGTTCTCTTACTATTCTAGCAACCAACTGGCCAATAACCTTGCATCCGAAGAACGGATTCAAGCAGGTGGATAACTCCTGCAGTAATACGTTCAACTTTTATGTCGAAGCAGTCGAAGTACCAGTGTGGTCATTCTAAATAACGGAATATCGCTGGCAGCGGATATGTCACGGTTATCCAGAGCCATCCATACTAGCGAGTCGCCTTTGGAGACTGAATTATTCGACATTCTCAACGAGGATTGCACTAGTGTAGATAAATCAAATTCGCAAAGGAGTGCGCGACGATCGTTAGAAACGAGTGCAATCGCCTAGACAGGGGGATTACTCAT